>SMDT01000490.1:0-166154 GCA_005392925.1 Aquilaria sinensis | reverse complement strand
ATATATACAAGCAACAATCCTCTCATTTTTTTTTGTAAATCCACTCATTAATTTTTCTCTCTCTATTGTTTGTTGCTTGATCAAAACAAGAAGGTCTGGACTTTCATCATATTATTTATTATATTTTTTTCGAAGGTACAGCTGACTAAGTAAGTTTTATTAGACAAATATTATGTAATAGTATGAATTAGTAATTTAAAAATAAAAAGTGAATATGTCTCAGTTTTTTCAATTTTTAATTAAATTGTATTGCATGGGATTTTATTAAAAAATTAAATAATTTTTTAATATATTTGGCACTACTTATAAAAAAAATTTCCTCTTCAGAAGAAAAACATAAACACACTAAAACTAATCTACAAAAAAATTTTCTAAATCCCAAATCACCATGTGACTAAGTGTAAAAAATAACGTACGTCATTTAATTTTTTAAGGAAAAGTTACAAGAACCCCATTAACATTTGGCTTAACGTACAATTGCATCATCTATTTTTGAAAAGCTACACTTTTCCCCTAGAATAATCACATCAATCAAATTCATAGTCATGCAAGTTAGCCGGCTGTCATGATTGCCCAATAAGATTTGCAAATTGTGCAAATCAACCATAATATTTATTTCATGCTACCTCTAATCCATTTTCCCCAAATATATACTCCCTCCGTCCCAATTTAGATAAAACGTATTCCTTTTTAGGATGTACCAAAAAGGTTGAAACGTTTCCTCTTTTAGAAATTTTAAACAATCAATTTACCATTTTACCCTCATTTAAACTCTTACTACATAAAATTCAATAAATAATCTTTTTTTAATCTTCACTCAATATTTCACTGCATAAAACCCAAAAAAAGAATCTTTTTTTAATCATTATTTAAACTCTCACTACACAAAATTAAAAAAAATTAATTTTAGTTCCATCGTTAAAGTTGCAAAAAAATAACAAAAATTATATACACCTTAATCTTTGTGCACAAAGAAATGTTTCATCTATTATGGGATAAGGAGAGTAATATATTTCTAATAAATTTTATATTTTTGAATAATTTCTATCTTATAAATTTACTAATAATTACTATATCTATAATATATTTCCAAATTTATAAACCAATAGGTTTATGTTTATGATTTAATATTAATATTTACTTATTCAACATTTTATTCACTTTTGAATTAGTTCAAATAGAGAGGTATCATCTTTTAAGACAAATATATTTTAGCTAATCTCATTTTATTTTGAAAACTAGTTTTCACCGTATGAAATAAATGAAATAAATCTTTGCATTCCATAATATAAATAAATTTTTAAGCACATTGCATAGATATAAACATATATTTTTTAGCCAAATATATTAATGTTTTGTAAGCACGGGATCCATGTAATTATGTAATCCATTATAATGCATTATGACGTATTATTTTTTTTAATTACCAAATTGTGTATTTAATGTTTTGTAACCTTTTTTAGAGCCATAAACTGTGGATATTAAAATCTAAATATAGTCCACTAACTTTAAAGTGGTCTTGTAATTTTTTTCCGGCCTCTTAAAATTTATTAACTCAACTAATGTGTCTTATTTTAATCTTGATAGTCAGTTCTAGAGTTATTTCTAACAAAATTTACCTACATGGCACTTGTTGCACTCATGGTGGTTTCCAATCTACCATGTGGATAACTTTCTTATGTACATGCACATATTTAATTTTGGAAAACTTTCTTATCCTCTAAAAAAATAAGTATCAACCATAAATTTCCATCCAACATTTCAATCCCCAAAAAGGCTGATATTGGCCTCTTAATGATCCAATTTATGGCTTGAACTGAGGATCTACTTCAGGTTTTCCATTGGGAACAAAAACCTCAAACTTATTGAATACACAACTAAATGGTACTTAAAAAAATGATAAATGCGTAATATATTCATTGAATGCAAAAATAGCTTCACATTTACTTTTTTGGCTGAAGCAAATTTTCACATTTATTGAAGTATTATATTTTAAGAATTTTTTTACTTTTAATTTTTTTAACAAAAAAATAACTATAACTTATTAATTTTTTTCATTGGGTAGGCTAAAATGTTACAAAAACATTAATTACTATTTGGCTAAAAAATGTACTTAATTAATGATATAATGATACATAATTAATGATGTGATTAATTAATATATTATTGTGATTAATTAATATATTATTTTTATTATGTGTTGCTGAAAAATTGTAGAATGTGTGGATTTCTTTCATATGGTGAAAATCAGTTTTCAAAATAAAATAAAATTAGCTAAAATATATTTTCTATGAAAGATAATACTTCTCTATTTGAACTAATTGAAAAATGAATGAAATGTTAAACAAATAAATATTAATATTAATCACAAGCATAAAATATTGATTTATAAATATGAAAATTATTATAGATCTAGAAATTATTAGTAAATTTATAGATTGAAGGTAGCATGAAATGAATATTGTAGTTGATTTGCACAATTTGTAAATCTTATTGGGCAATCATGGCATTTGACCAACTTGCATGGCAGTGACTTTGATTGGCATGACTTTCTCAGAGGATAAACTGTAGGTTTTCTAAAATAAAATGGGGCAACTATATGTTAAGACAAATGTTAGGGGTTTCTTGTAACTTTCCCATTTTTTAAATCAATCAAACAGCCCCACTGCCTGTGCTTTAAATGGTTGTTGCTTTTTCTTTTTCTTTTCCTGATGCATTCCCTTATTCACCACAAAAGAAAATCCCTATCATGGTGTAAATCTTAACTTTATATTTATGGTCAAATAGTTTTCTTGAACCTTCAATATAATTTAAATGCTCAGTTTAGTCACAAGGGATGAATATTGCAGCATTTTTAATAGTTTTAGGATTAATGTTACGCCAATTTATAGTTTGAGGATGAATGTGCAACATAGGCGATAGTTTTGGTATGATTGGTGTCATTTACCCAAAACTATTGGATACATTAGTTTGAGGATAGTTTGGGGATAATTGGTGTCATTTAACTATATCAGTTCTAAATGCTTTATGTTTGCTAGTTAGTCTTAAAACTTTTGCTTTTGACAGAAAATGCTAACTTGACACTTAACGTTGGTATATCAAGTGAGTAAATTTGACATGATCTAATTCATCATGATCTTCAATAACCTCAACTTTCTAGCTACCATCTCTATTACAATTTACAATTGTTAACTAAATAAACTGTTGACACCCATTTCTTGGGCTACCCATTTCTTGTTCTTGTGTAGAATCTATCCTTCAGATTTCGGCGATCCAGGAAAGCGTCATCTGCTTCTCATGCTTCAACTTGAAGCAATTGTATGTGCGCCTTCTACACTCCATAATAACTTTTGGCCAAAATGCACATATGGTCCTCCAACTTTGTTGACTCAAGCGAGTTAGTCCTTTAATTTCAACTCAGTGCGACTTAGTCCCTTAACTTTGAAAAATTGAGCGAGTTAGTCCCTCGGTGTACGGAATGACAAACGGTGTTTCTTTTGTCTCTTCACAGTTAGCTTCTCGCTCCAACGCCGCCTAATCTCTTCTCCGCCGGCGTTGACTTCCTTCTCCTACCAGTCTCCTTCTTCCCCTCGCCGTCAGCCTCACCTTTCCTCTCATCGTGTCGGTCTAGTCTCTCATCTCCCATCGGTCTCACATCTCCTCCCGTTGGTCCCTCGCCACTCAAGCAGCCGTTTCGCCAGGAGTTGGAGCCGATTTGAAGATTAGTTCGCTGGAGTAGGAGCCGATGTGAATGCCAGAAGTAGGAGCCGAGTGGAGCACTGGAAGTGGGAGCATCGGGCTCGATTTCGCGAACGGAGGAGAGAACGTGGGTCGAAGCTACGAGAATCGCTGGAGGAAGAGCGAGACCGTGGGTCGTATCTCCGCCGAATCGATCGATTCTCTAGTCGAGAGTGGGAGCGCCGAGGTTAATTTCGTCAATTGACCAAGAGTTGGAGTCAATTCGTCGACGAGTGTCCGACCGCCGGCGCCAGACCTCTGTTTTTAAGCCGCTCGAACAAATGGCGTCAAGTCACAATGTTTCAAGCTGGACCCTTTCCGTCAGACATGGACTAAATTGTTTAGTTTAGCAGACTTTAGGGACTAACATGCTTAATCTGAAAAGTTAGAGGACTAACTCACACTGAGTCAAACAAAAAGGACTAACTTGCTCGAGTTTGCCAAGTTGAAGGACCATATGCGCATTTTGGCCATAACTTTTTGCCATTTATGGTATTATACTACCCTCTTCATCCAAAAACTATTACAATAAATTCTATTTTGGACATTTCCAATTTTTTACAATATTTATATAGGAACCCAATTTCAATATAGATTCCTCCATGCATGTGCACAAATAATAATAATAATAATAATAAAGTTTCAATTTAGAGTCTAGTCATAAGGAACAAGGGAGAGAGCAAGGGTTGGTTACTCCTTTACCTAATGTTTTCATATTTTGTTATTTTATCACGCGGTATACTGCACTGTTTACTATATTTCACATACCGCAAATACCATGAGATACTTACAGCGTTATTTTATTTTTCACAGATGTGTGTAAGATAGTTTTTTTAATCATTTTACATCAAAATATCATAAATATATAAAACATTAAAATATAATTAATGCGCATATCATAAAATAAATACTTACTTTTATTCTTTTGGTTACTTTTCTTAGTTAACATAAAATTTAATGATTAGTTTGAGTCACCTAGGAACTCAATGTGATATTAAAAAATGTATTATTTATTATTATTATTAAAGTATTATTTTTTCTCTTATATCAATAAATTAGTTTCTTTTTTAGTATAATTTATTTTTATTTATATATATAACATTTTTTATATTTTTTGTATTAAAAAAATATCTTCTATCATATATATTTTATTTATATTTGACAAATTATGATGAAAAAAATTAGAATGCATATAAAATGGGCAAAAAAAATTATTGAATTTATGTCATCTTAAAATAGTATTTTAACATTTATTTTTTTTTATGAAAATAGTAACGGTATAGGGCACAGTATACCATATGTTATACCTTAAAAATTTATGGTGCAGTATACCTAATAATAACCACTGAATTAAATACAGCGGTATATCGTTTACAGTGAACCCGTGATATGCAGTACAAATGTTTTCCCATTTTGTCATTTTACGTTTCACGGTATACGACATACCGTATACTTTGTATATGTATTTTATCAAAAAACCAAGGTATACCGTAAATACCACGTGGTACATACTACAGTATTTGATTTTTTATGCCTATTTTTTTTACATCAAAATATCATAAATATATAAAACATTAAAATAAAAATAATACACATATCATAAAATAAACATTTCCTTTTAATTTTTTTGTTACTTTTCTTAATTAATATAAAAAATTAAAGGATGGCATTATTTATATTTATAGTATATGCAAAGTATATGGATGCTATTATTTTTATTTATATTATATCAATAAATTAGTTTTTTTTAGTAGTATTTATTTTGCTCCATATATAACATTTTTTTATTTTTTTGTATTAAAAAAATATGTTCTGTCATACATATTTTATTTATATTTGACAAATTATGATGAGAAAAATTAGAATACATATAAAATGTGTAAAAATAAATTATTAAATAAATTATATCATCTTAAAATAATATTCTAACATTTATTTTTTGTAAAAATGATAACAATATACAATACGATATACCATGCGGTATACCTTAAAAATTCAGAGTGCGGTATATCTTGCGGTAACAGTATTTAACACCTTGATAATAACTGTATTTAACACGTTATTTACAATCCTATTGATAGGTGCTCTTATATTCCAATTCCTTTCGAACCTCTGAGCCTTGGTACGGGAGTGTGTTGGAATAGGGAGTTACCAACATTCTAAACCCACAAAAGTTGCCAATAACAGATCCAAACGTCACAATTGGAGAACCAATTGACAACAAGTTTTATTTATATTAGACGGGGCTAAATTATACAATTTGCCTTAAATTATTCCTATTTCACATATTTATCCTTGAACTATAGAACATTGCAAAAGTATGTTTAAACTAATATTTTATAGTAAAAATACCCTCAATCTGCAATTCTCCGTTACTATTGACAGGATTCGGGTCCTTGAACTCTAGCAAAACAAACACAAAATCCCCCAAACATAAACTAGTGACACATAACCTCTCAAATAACCCAAAAAATTGAAAATAGAATGAAAAATAAAAAAACACAACCAGTTTCACTTGCTCATTTAAAATTAAAACATCCAGCCCCTTCAAATAATTATGGAGAATAATATGGATCTCAAAAAAGATATAATTTGATGTCATTGTCTATTTTTTCAAACCTAAACCCTGAAAAAGAAAAAAAAAAGAAAAAAAAATCTATCAATTCAACATGCTCATTACAATTTAAAAGTATCAAATCCATTCAGATAATTACAAATAATATTATAGATATAAAGAATTAAATTTTACATCGTTATCTATTTTTTGCAACCTAAACCCTAAAATAGCAAAAAAAAAATGAAAAAATAGAAGAAAAATGAAAAAAAAAACTTAAAATTCAACATGCCCATTCCAAATTAAAGTATCCAATCCCTTAAAATAATTATTTTGAATATTTTAAATACTATAAAAATTTAATTTGACACCCTTATCTATTTTTCCTTCCATTTTTCAGTTTTTTTTTTTGCTATTTTAGTGTTTAAGTTGAAAAAAAATAGATAACAGCATCAAATTCAATTTTTTTGGAATCTATATAATGTTATTCATAATTATTTGAAGGGATTGAATGCTTCAATTTGGAATGGGCACATTGAATTGGTAGGTCTTTTCATTTTTTTTCTATTTTAGGTTTATGTTGAGAAAATAAATAATAGTGTCAAATTCTTTTTTTTTTCATCTACAATATTCTCCAAAATTATTTGAAGGGGTTGGATGCTTTAATTTTGGATAGAAGTGTAAAATTGGCGGTGTTTTTTATTTTTTTTTTATTATTTAATTTTTTTATATTTGAGGGTTCTGTGTTACGAGTTTATGTTCGAGGGGTTTTGTGTCCTTTTTGATAGAGCTCAAGGGCTTATATTAGGCTTTTCCTTAAATTTACGTAAATAGTAACAAAGAACCGCAAGCAGAGAGGAATTTTTGTCACAAAACATTAATTTAATCCAATTTTTTAAACGTTTGATAACTTAAGGGTAGATATGTGAAATAGGATATAGTTTAATGGAAGATCGTGTAATTTAGCCTATTAAACGATTCAAACCTTTGAGGAGAAATTGCAAAATTGCCACTAATGTTTGTTTGATGGAGCAATTTCGCCACTATTGTTTTTCGGGTTGCAAAACTTACTACTAATATTAACTGTTGGGAGCGAATCGTAATTAAATTGTAGGAATGTTTCCTTTGTTTAGAGAATATTTCATCCACAACTCTTAAACTAGTCCCTAAAAGATTTTCTCTAACCTCTAATTATCATAACCTTTAACAACACTCAAATGACTCAAAACTTTGTATTTAACACCACTTCATCATTACTAAGTCTTTTTATTTTCAAATTCCATATCATTGTCGGACATCCCTCCGCCACCATTGTTAATAATCATTTATTCCAAAACTGCAATGCCTTAAAATTTATTCCTCTTGCATTAACTAAACCTCATTTGTTCAGAGTTTGCTCCAAGGGGAGTTATCAAGATGTGGGATATAATAAAGGTGGCATCATAGGGGGAAAGTAGGGTTGTAAACGAATAGAGCGTTTGGTAAACCATTCGTGAACCGTTCGGTAGGAGTTCATCTATGTTCGTTTATTTATTTAAATAAACGAATACGAATAGATTTTTTTATTTAATTGGTTAAATGAATGAACATGAACAAGGTCTCATTCGTTCATTTATATTCATGAATTGTTCGGTTATTATTCGTTTATGTTTATTTATTTGTTTGTTTATTTATGTCTATTTGTTTGTTTAATTACATATTAGTTGTATATTTATTATTATATATTTTTTATATATCATATATTTTTATTAATATTCACATACTTTGCATACACATAATTATATCCCAATCTCTCTCAAATAAATCTATTGTCTTTGTTTCCCTAAACATAATTACTCATTTCCCTCATAGCATGAACATGCTACAGCACCAAACCAAGCCCCATGGCTCTAACGTATAATCTCTCTTACTATCGCTTATTGCTCTATCAGTCATTGCTAGAGTCGCTCCAATTCAAATGTTATCAACTTTAATTGTTTGTATTCGTGTTTGTGTTCGTTTATTAATAAATGAACGAACACGAACAAAGAACTTGCATTTGTTATTGTTCATGTTCGTATTCATATTCATTAAAAGTTAAATGAACGAATACGAGTATGGCTTGTTTATATTCATTCGGTTCATTTACAGCCCTATCAAAAAGAGTATGGTTAAGGATACAGGAAGTTGCTATAGTGTGGGTCATATTAAAGACAATGGTGAAATGATATATTCAAAAACTTAGAACTAGAATATCACGTAAAAAAAAAACTTGAAATTGAAACTTGTATTTTTCAATATTTTTCATGTTACCATGTATGCGATTTTAATTGTTAGTGGCAAACTTGCTCCCCACAGATAATTTTAGGGTTAAATTTGCATAAAAAAATGTAAAGACTAGTCCTTCAAGCAAATATTAAAGACAATTTTACACCTTCTCCCCCAATCTTTTATATGGCCTTTGAGGGTTTTTCGATGTGTAAATTACACGCTTGAAACCTATCGTTTAATTTTTATTTCTGTTCTAACCATAACTTTCATTTTGTCTATAATGTGTTCCTAACTCAATAAAACATTTCATTTTAGCTCATTTTTTAGATAAATGTCATTATCTTAGACAAAAAACACCACATCAACATAGGATTATGGAAACAAAACAAGTTGTAACTTTGAAAACTTTTCCCCTTTGCAAAAAAGAAAAAAACGAAAATTTTCCATCTGTCTATATATTCATGTCGTTTCAGCATAGAATTGTAATACAATTCAAATTAGGAACCCGCAAGACACCAAAAATCATCCTAACACTGACCCAGAAAACTTCAGCCTTACCAGACACGAACTAACAGTTATATATCATAACTATATATTAATCACGGACTCTACTTACTATAGATGAACAGTGACAGAATAGCGTCGTTTTCTTGTCAAGGGTGCTGCTTCTGTTATGATGGTTTTGGGGCTCGCATCATCGGTGTCATGAATGACGCCATTTGAGGTTTTTTGCCAAGTTTTGCCTATCTAGCTACCTTCTGTAGAACGTGCCCTCAATCGAAAGTTTCCTTTCTTCCATTTTAGTCCCTATATTCTATATGTTTGTCATTTTGCCCCTTTTTCTCTTTTTTGTTTTTTAATTTTTTCTTTTTTTGTGCAAATTCAATGTTAAACTTTTACTACCCGTAGTCTTTTCATTTACTTTATTGATTTCTAACTTTACTTTACAGTGCACCTCCTTTTTGTTTTTTTTAACTTTTTTCCTATGTAATGGTATATCCTTTCTTTCAGCTTGTGTAGATTTCTTTTCTTTTTTGTTTTTTAGTTTCTAAATTCTATATGTTGGTCATTTTGGTCCTTTTTTTTTTTTTGTGCAAATTCAATGTTAAATCCTTACTAGCTGTAGTCTTTGCATTTGCTTTATTGATTTGAAAATTTTACTTTTGTACCAATGCTTGAACATAACCTTTCGTGGGAAGGTTATTTCTATTTTCTAACAGAAAACTTATGGTTTATCGAATTTTGGCTATTACTTGAACTATTTTAAGACTTTATTTGGATTCCCGTTTAACCCCTAATTTCTTCAATTTTTTATTACTCTTTTTGTGTCAATAGTGAACTAGCAATTTTAGTTCCTAAAATCCTGCTTTTTATCCTATTAAGCTAAAAAATTTATTGTATAAATATTTAGCCTGATTTTAGGTCAATTTCAAATCTCAATTTTTTTTTTATATTTTCATGGAAAAGTTTATTTTATCAATAATTAGTCTCACTTTTAATTACTAGAACTCTAAACTTTCCTCTATTCAACTCCAAACTTTATTATTTAATAATTATTATACTATATTTATATTAAATGTTAGAGTAAATATCACCAGTTGTCGCTAAACTATGCCCATGTTGCTTAATTATCCCGGAACTATCAAGTGTTACACCAACCATCCTCAAACTTTTTAATTATTGCACTTTCATTCAACCGTCAACTAAACCATTAAATATGGATAAAAAAATAATGTGGCAATAAAAAATGACATGGTTGATGATATAATATCACTTTTACGTCCATCTTTAGCAATTTAATGGTTCACAAGATGAAAATACAACAATTGAAAAATTTGAGAACGATTGGTATAACACCTAATAGATTTATGACGATTAAGTAACATAAACATAGTGTAGAGACAACAGGAGATATTTACCCTAATGTTATCACAAACTGAGCCACCATAACTTTAGAATTTTGCGATTTTTCTTTTTGGTCTCACATTTTTTCTTTGAGACAATTGACGATCTAATTTCCTAAATCACAAAATTTGATTATTTGTGGTCAAATACCTGCAACAAATTACCGCCGCAAACGGCAGCGGATCCACTTAATGACCATACTAATTTACAGAGAAAAAATACATGTGGGATGAAGGATCAATATTCTCAAGCTTCATGGCAGGGAAGATATCAATCCCAACAAACACACGCTTGGCACGGCCATGCCTCCCAGTCTTGAAGTCGACACCTCAAGCACCTGCGCAATAATGAACCCGAATCAAATCAAATTCAAACCAGTTCCAAAAAAGCAACCAATTATTCAGAAATCAAAGCAATTTCCAAAGGCAACCAATTATGGAATAGTAATTTCAATAGTCATCATCAGAACAACACCTAACAGCCAGCTTCACTCAAATTCTTTTAACAAATTGCTAAAATTCCAACATAGCATGAATAAAAACTTCGCAGAGTAACTCATAAAAGCCCGAATTGAAATCAATCAGCGAACAAGATGCGACGGTAACGGAAAGTGAGCGCGAGCGTTCCGTTGGTGGAGCCGCTGTGGCCGGAACGAGGGGAAGGGAGAACCATAGATCGACGAGGGAGAGGGAGCGCACGGGGCTTGGCGGAGATGGAGCCGTGGGCAGAGGCGCCGAGGGAGGAGGCCGATGTGGATTTGCAGGTTGTGCTCCGGTTGGTTGTGACACTGGTCACGTCGGAAGGTTCATGCAGATGGCCAAGTCCGCGAACTCCTCTATCTGGCTCGGAATCGACATTGGCGGCAAAACTGGGTCGTTTACAGCTGGTGGGTTCTTTTGGGTGGATCGATTTTTCAGTAAAGGGGTATGCTTTCATCTGGTTCTTCTCGGATAAGAAGGCGTCTCAGGGGGGAGGTCGGGGACAAGAGCTGCCACGGGGGTGGTTCAGGAGGGAGGTGGTGGGGGTAGAAATCGAGGTTGTTGGTGGTTGTGGCGGTGATAGGGACGGATGAGGAGCAGTAGGCGGTGGCTGACGGGTTGGGCGGGATTGGTTGAGTTGAGAGGGGTCGGACAAATGGGGGAAGGAGTCGGACGAATCGGATGAGTGGTGCAATGGAACAGATGGAAAAGTTTCAAGATTTTTTTGGCAAAAGGAAAAATGTTCAAGGATTCCCCTACAATATGTTAACGTTACATTTTTTGCCCAAAATAACGGCTGCCTTAAAAAATAAAAAAACTAAAATTAAACATTTCATTGAGGTATGATCACACTATAAACAAAATGGATGCTAGGGCCTTTATGGCAAACTTCTCTCTTGCTCCTAAGCTTTTTCTCATATTTCTTTCGAAGTAACATAACAACGTAAGCTAAGAGATGAAAGAATTACATTAAAGGAGAAAAATGAAGCGAAATATACATAAAAATGCATTGCATGCCTTGTTCAGCATAGCATGCCTGTTTGATAATAATGTCAGGGTTTAGCATTAGAGATTAAAGTTAGTGATTAGTGTTAATTGCTAGTATTAGAGTTAGCTATTAGCATGAGAAATTTTACTACTTTTGCTTTTTCCTCATTTGAGATTGAGCGTATCCATATTTACAGCCAAAGAACACACTATAACGCTTCAAATTAATGCAGGCCACAGCAATAGCAACAAGAAAAAATTTTAAAAAAAACCCGGGGGGGCTCATCTGTCCTAACCTAGAAACACAGGGAAATCCATTACCAAAAGACACCAAGACTGATAAGTTTCCAAATTCCTACAAAATATGAGGGAGCTGGGAATCTAATCTCTGCTGCAACTCCTTGATCTTCAAGGACAGTTCGGCCTTCTGCTCCTTGTAGTTCTGCAACAAATACTCCTTTCCTTCTATCACTTCCTTTAATTCTCCCACTTCCCTCTTCAGCATCTCGATCCTCTCATCAGCCCTTGCCTTGTCAGAAGGCTCTGAGTTGATTTCTTCATCTTCTACATACCCATTTGCATGCCCGTTAGATGGCCAAATTGTTGCAGTGTTCTCATTAGCTCCTGCATTCCCTACACAGTGATCTGCAATTACCTTCCTCAGTCTCTGGACTTCTCTCTCTGAATCAAACAAGTCCCTGTTTGCCCTGTCAAGTTGTGATTGCAAATGACTTGAGTGTGCCAACTGAGCCTGGAGTGAATTCTGCAGCGCTATTATCTGATCCTGCATCTCCATAATCATATCATCCCTTCTCTTCAATTGTTGCCGTAGTTTTTGTACAACTTCCCGCTTGCTGAATATGTCAGAGCCTGATTCTGAGACACATGGTGAGTCTGAACAGTTTGACTGAAACGGTCTTGGAGGCAACTCAAGGAGTTCAGGAGATGAAGCCCATGCGACACCATTTTCCTTGCTGTAATCAGGGGCAGGAACAGTTACCAGAGGAAGGGGAATGTCAGATTCGGAGAGCAGTTGGCCATTGGATGGGTGCTTCCCCCCCATACTTTCATTTCCTGTTAATTTGAAAACTTGAGTGAGAAGGAATGAGAAATGTCGAAATTTTAGTGCCAATGACAAGTTGAAAACAGATAGAATCAGTATGTAACTAATACAGCAGAGTAAGCCCAGAAGATGGAATCAATATGCAACTAATCCAACAGAGTAAGCCCAGAAATTCCAATAGGATCAAGTGTTCCAATGAAGGGAAATGAAGCACGTATAAATTAGAGCAGGAAACCTGCATTATAGAACTGCCATGTAAGATTAGAGACTTACAGCAATCGCATGGCCATGGGTGCATAACAAGCAGTAGGAAACAGGAAAAAGGGACAAAAAAAACCAAAAGAAAGCTCTATCCTAAATAAGAAAGTACCATGATTTTCAAAAACTGGATACAGCATCTAAAGCGAGCACAAGAAACTACCAGTCTCTTCGCTTCCATTTCCGAATAATGAAAGGCCTTATTCTGAATCTTTTTTTTTTCTTTTTATAGTTACAATAAAACTAGTGATGCACATTAACTTCAGTAGGATTGCATCAGCTGTGATAGGATTCGTTATCCAGATAATGAATCCTATCTCATCTATAACTTAGATATAATGGTGGCTTTATAGGTACAGATCAAGAAAGGAAATAACCACATACAAGAACAGTTTTGTTTTTTTAATCACTGGCCTTGCTCCAGTTAGAGCATAAATGCATTAGCCAAGAAAAATGCAGACCAAGAACAAATAAAGCTAAATTTTATCCTAGGATGGCTAAAGGAATAAATAGACCTCATACCAGAACGGAAATTGAAGTAACCATCATCATCTTCAGAGAAAGGACCCATGTTTGGCCGTAGATCACATCCTGGTGACCTCCTCCTGGTGGAAGTTCCATTTCCTGCACCCAAGTCTGAAGGTGAGCGCATGATGAAGATAACTCATTGATGCACTTAAATAACTAACCTTTGACGGTACTTCTAGCATCAGTTTGTTGTCTTGCATCAAGTGCCTGTTTGAGTTTGTAACCAACTCGGACAGATAAGGTACTTAACAAGGCACCACCAGCAATAAGAATCCAATTTGGTCCATCAGACTGGAAACTTTTTGACTCATGAGCTCTCGATAACCTGCTGCCTTTCCTATTCATTCTAACAGCATCTCTGGTGTAGGAAAGAGAGAGAATCATACGAGAACCTACACACAAAATGAAAAATTCTATCTCAATCTCAAAGCATTTGCATGATGGGAGATTATGTGATACTGCACATTCCAAAAAGGAACACTAAACGACTGGCTAGTTACTATTAAGCAGACTCCATAGATACCAGCACATGATCTCTGGTTCCAGCATAAAATGCTTCAAACATGATGAAGCCCAAGTGTTGTGCCTAATTGCTTTAGAACTAAGAATGCCATGTCAACAACCTTACCTCACTTCGATATGAGGGCTCATCTCTACAAGAGACTAGGAATCACCTCATATCATTGGAAGCCAATCCAGGGCCGCAACAGATAAAGGCAGACACAACCAAAATTAAAGGCCAGAAAATGCCAAGCCTCGTTTACATCACAGAATCTAATACCTGTCGGCACCATGAACGGCCAGCGAAACTCCCTTCCACTCATTTCTACTAATATGAAACATCAATAGCAACTAAAACAGATACTATGCATCAAAAAACCTCCCAAAATATCAGAGCGATTCCCATTACAGGAAAACCAGGAGCCGGAAGAAAGAAACGAATGAGAACAAAGTACAACAGAAATTACCCAGACGAGGAAAAATCGGCCATCGCGGCGCATAAACATCGACAGAGAACACATCATACAATATCTTGGATTCGCAAGAGGAACAGAAGGGGGAAATCAGAATCGGGGCGGGGAAGACGAACCTCGTTCATCGAAGTTAGGGCTTGGGACTATTGCGCCATGTCTCTAGCGCCCCGCTACAGCGACGTGTACAAGGAAAAGCTCCTTCCCTGTCTGTTGTTTCTGTTCGATTTATTTTTATTTTATTCCCCTAATTTGCTAACACTTTATTAGTCTTTTTCTTTCTTCTCTTTCTTTTCAATAGTAGCACTTTATGAGTAACAGGCAACAAACCAGATCAATATTATCACTTTATTAGTCTAACAGGCACTTTATTAATCTAAAAGAAAATAGTTCTGAAATTATTGATTACGTTGTTTTTTGCACAATTTGTTAGAGTAGGATTTACATGTATTTGAATTGTTGAGTAATTTTTCTGTATACTCAATACACACACACACACACAAATTAAATTACGAAAATGTGATGTAACACTATATTTTTTTTTTGTTGATTTTCTTTTGGATCGAAAAAAATGGTAAAGTGTTGGGCAATTTTTTTTTCCTGAAATTGTTTTTCTTTTGTGCTAAGAAAATGGTAAATTAACAATTGGTTCATTACTTGTTTGCAGTGATGTCTTCTAGTCATCAAACTTTGAAAGTATGCATGTTTACAATGTTTACCGTTTTCCAAAATTGCTTTCTTTTTGGGGCCAATTATTCTTTGGGTAAAAAACAGTAAATTACGTAATTGATCCTCTATTTATCTTGGATGATACCTTCTAGTCCTTAAACTTTGAAAGTAGACATTTTGCCATTTTATGCTAAACTGTTGATTTATATGTTTTGGGCTCAGGAACTTTTGTGAGTCCCACTTATGGCATTGATTCGTCTTGAAAGACAAATTCACCACATCGGTCTTTGTAGTATGTTTTCTGTTTACCAAATTTGTTACCAACACCCTTAAGAAGTTTCAATTTTTTTAGATTTTGAATTGATCATAACTTATTTTTAAATTCAATGCTATTTAGTATTTTTCCCTTTTGCAAATCTAATATACATGAAAAATTTGTACCTTTGTTTATCACCCTGCAACAAATTGCAGGTCACATCCAGCATATACATATCCGTTCAAATTTATATATGACTCATTTACATTTTCAAACAATTTTAGCCAATCCCCTAAGTTTTAAACTTACTTGCCCCTGTTTTTTGTAACACCTTGGGAGAAAAAGACCATCTTGCATTAACAAAGGGGGAAAAAAAGCTTAAAACTAGAATGTTCATTGGAAAAAAAAAATTAGATAGTTCAAATTAACTGAAAAATTGTTATTAAAATTTTAAATTAAAATTCTAAAAATTGTTATTAAATAACATAGATAATATAAAAGAAGAAAATTAGGGAATAAAGTAGGTTTCTAAACTTAGAGTGAAAATGTAATTAAAACAAAGTGAAAGTGAAATTCACCCTTATTATGTTATGAAAATGATGTTACAATATATCATAGACGTGACAGTTGAATCTTAACCGTTCGCTTCTGTGGGTACCACATGGGGCCCATAAAAATCTTAACCGTTCGCTTCTGTGGGTACCACATGGAGCCCATAAAAATGGATAGTCCATACCAAACCATCCGGTCTATAATGGTCTATTATGCAATTATAGTCATAAACTATCATTTGTTTCTAAAATTGTTATTCAATTGACAATAATTCCAGCCTCAATCATGAATAAAAAAAGGCTGCCAAGATACACTTCTATGTTGGGTTTGGGCGTAGAAGGATTTTAAAGTTTCTAGGATGAAAGTTCTTTGTTTGGATAAGTATGGGAAAGAAATTTGACAATTACAAGGAATTTCAAATTAAAATTTTAATTTTTGAAATTCAAGTTTAAAATCCCACCTCAATAGATGGGTTTCTAAAATTTCAAGTAAAGATGAAATATCTGCACATCATATCCGACTAATATCTCGCCCGGTCCCTTGTCTCTCCTCCCTTTTCCACATCGGTTTGCAGTACTTTGTGTTTGCAGTACTTTGTGTATGCCGAGTACTTGGTACAATGGCAACATTTTGTTGCACACCCTACAGTCGTAATAACATTTTGATCCAACAACTGGCACCAGGTAAGATGACGAAGATTGGTTTTGTGGAATATTACCGGAGGAGCCATGCGTGAGTAAGGTTAGACAAAGACAAAGGGAGTCCAAAATAAAAGTTTGGTCTACCTCCAATTAAAATATGACTCGACTAATTGAGAGGAACACAAAAATTTAGAATTCAAAGTTTTATAAGTTATTATCCAGATACTGAATTCTTAAATATCATTATGGATATGGTTAATATATGTCTGATTAAACATAGTGAGGATTTTTCAAATTTTTCCCTTATTATTCTAAAAAATTTCTAGCATGTCCTTAACCTCAAATTCTTCTATCTTTTTATGCAATGCCGCCGCATGGTATCTTCCAAGTAATCAGAGAAGAGGAGGCGACATCAATGGCTACAAGACAATATCATGGCAATAATGACTATGAGATGAGATGAAGATGAGGATGACAATGCGGCGAAAAGATGATGCCAACGATGATGACAAAGTTGAAAAGATTGGAGGCGTGTAGATGATGAGATCCCGGAGGTGAGAGACGATTGATGTGATCTAAAGGTGAGTGGCGTGATGCGAAGGCGAGCGGTAGTGAGAGTGAGATCTAGAGGCTAAAACCAATGATACAATCTATATCTAAGTGAAGGTGGTGAGATTTGAAGACGATAACTCGCGAGATGCAGATGATACAATCCAAAACAAATTATCTTCATCAGACACTTTTTCATTTTTATCAAGGCATTGTTACATATTTACATACACTTTTACATATTTATTCAGACACATTTTTTTAATTGTTTCAGAGGAAAACAAATTATTTGCATCAGAGACCTTTACATATATGTCTAGACACTTTTACACATTTATATATACACTTTTACATATTAGGTCAAACACTTTAAGTTCATTGTTTCATACACTTATTTTTTGAAGAGAGCAAATTGTTTAAATATTGGTTCAAACGCTTTCATATATTTATTTAAACATTTTTTGATATCATTCCGACACTTTTACTTCTTGTTTTGGATATTTTTACTTTTTATGATAATAAATTATTTGTATATTACTTCCAAACACTTTCATATATTGCGTTAGATACTTATACATCATATACTGCTTTAGACATTTTTTCTTATTTTCTCAAACACTTTTATTTATGGGCGAAGTAAATTTTTGTTTATTGCTTTATACGTTTTTACATATTACTTTAAACACTTTAAAAAATTGCTATAGACACTTTTATAGTTTACATATTGTTTGAAGAAAATAAAATGATTACATATTTCTTCATATACCTTTACGTATTTCTTCAGACACTTACACATATTATTTCAAACACTTCATCATATTGTCTTGGACACTTCAACAAATCGTTTATATGCACAAACCTGTGGCAAATACAATGGTGGTGAGTTGTGAACGACGTGATCTAGAGATGATGATGACGTGATCTAAATTAGAGCAACGACTGATGCGGTTTTGAGGCCTTGACAGCATATCTGAAAGTGATCAATGATTATGGGATCTAAGGACAAGGGATGACCAACGTGATTTGGCGATAAAGACACCCGAGAAACAAAAATCCAAGCGACGATCGACAAATAAGCTCCAATCTGGAGGTAACAAGCGACTGAAGAAGCCCTAATCTGAAGGTTACAACTGGAGGAGTGAGTGGAACAATGACAAGAAACAGCAATAGTGGTAGCAGTGGTGGTGGCTACAGGGGCTAGGGTTTCTAGAAAGACTTGAGTTTTTTTTCTAAGGGCAATTTTATCAAATTTTTGTATAATTGGTAGGTTTATATATGGATAATTAAGTGTAGATTAATATATCTAATTATACATATGTCTATAGTATAATAACTAATCCAAACACAAGGTTATTGTTAGTTCTCTCATCCTAGTGTGTTGTCGTTCTCCGCCGTATGCATCATGTAACTAAAAGGATTGTGTTTCATTGTAAAGCCCACTAAGTTTCAAATCCGGTTTTTTAGACTAATTATGCATTCAGTTCTTATATTTAAATATAACAAAAATAAGGCACACTTATAATAAAAAAAAAAACACAACATGAAAAAAAAAATGGCAACTTGCTAACCTGAAAATGTGTAATATACGCAAAATAAAGATGCAAAGAGCAATATCTATGTATAATAGAAAAGAGCAACATAAAAAACAAACAAAACAATTATAATAGTAATATACCAAATTAAAATGTGAACATGTAGAGTGCACACGAGTGACAAACAAAACATAAAAGGAAGCATGCAAAGCTATCCAGATCATTATGAGTAATAGGCAGTAAACCAGATCATTATTAGCACTTTATTAGTCTAACAGGCACTTTATTAGTCTAAAAGAAAATCTATATATATACTGTAATGGCCGTGGGAAGGGAGTAGGGTGCGCCACCTGTGCAAAAAATGGGTGAACGTTTTAACGCTTAAACCCTCCACTTCACATTCTTGCCCAATTAAGCACCATAAGTATTTTTAACATGGCAGGTTGTTTTTTTTTAATCTTTTTTTTTTTTTGTAATGAGAACGAGTAAATTAATTATTATTATTATTATTATACATTGTGAATTACAAAAAAGGTTGCCTTTTTTAGCTTTCTTTTTATAATGGGAACGAGTCAATTTACTACTACTACTACTACTATTACTACTACTATATTATTATTATTATTATTTCATAATTCATTGTAAATTACAAAATAATAACATAGATGCATCATGAAATATTATCTATATTATTTAAAAACAAATTTTAGAATTTTAATTTAAAATTTTAATAACAATTTTTTCAGTTAATTTGAACTATCTAATTTTTTTTCCAATGAACATTTTAGTTTCTAGCTTTTTTTTTTTATAGATGTGACCCGCACTTTGTTGCGATATGATAAACAAAGTTACAAAATTCTTGATGTCTATTATATTTATAGAGGGAAAAATACTAAAAAAGTTATGAATTTAAAAATGGTCTAAAGCCTCTTTTGCCCTCTGTTTAACTCGTCCCTCCAACTTTACAAACTGGGACCTTTTATCCCTTCAATCCAATTAAATGAAGACTGTGTACTAAAATGAAAATAAAAAAAAATTAAAGGGCTAACTAAATCATTTGTCCAATTATTGACTCTTGTGAGCAAACAATAAGAAGCCTTAACACAAACTTATAGGTGAAAACAAAGGGAAGATGAGCAATCTCAAATATGAAACTAAAGCCTTTGTACTTATTGTTTATTCACAAAAGTCAATCATTAGACATATGATTTAGTTACCTATTCAGTTTTATTTTTATTTTTATTTTAGTGCACATTCTCCATTTAATCGGATTAAGGGGATAAAAGGTCTCAGTTTGTAAAATTTAAGGGACGAGTCGAATCGAGTCAAAATCCAAGGGTAAAAGGTTTGAGTTGGTAAAGTTCAGAGGACAAAAGGGAATTTAGGCCTATTATAAACTATCATCTATTTCCAAGATGACAATAATTTCAACCTCAATCATGAGTAAAAATTTGTGTTAAGGCTTCCTATTGTTTGCTCACAATAGTCAATAATTGGGCAAATGATTTAGTTAGCCCTTCAATTTTCCTTTTCTTTTCATTTTAGTGTGTGTGTGTATATATCTGTTCAAATAATTTTAGCCAATCCCCTAAGTTTTAAACCTACTTACCCCTGCTTTTTGTAACACATTAGGAGAAAAGGACCATCTTTCATTCACAAAGAAAAAAAAAAGCTAAAAACCAAAATTTTCATTGGAAAAAAAAATTAGATAGTTCAAATTAACTAAAAATTTGTTATTAAATAATATAGATAATATAGAAGAAAAAAGTTAGGGAATAAAAGTAGGTTTCTAAACCTAGGGTGAAAATGTAATTAAAACAAAGGGAAAGTGAAATTCACCCCTATTATGTTAGGGAAATGATGTTGTAATATATCATAGATTTGATGGCTCAATTTTGGTCATCCATTCTTGTAGGTACCACATGGGGCCCACAGAAACGAATAACCCAACTTAGACAGTTACTTCTATGATGATCTGTTATGCAATTATGGTTCATTATGTTATAATCTATGATCTATTTCTAAGATGACAATAATTTCAACCTCAATCGCCAGTAAAAATAGACTGCCAGGATACACTTCTATGGTGGCTTTGGACAGACGGATTTTGAAGTGGAATGTCATATCAAATTGGTATTTTTAAATTTCTAGGATGAAAGTTCTTTGATTGGATAAGTATGAGAAAGGAATCTGAAAAATACAAGTAATTTAAAATTGGAATTTTAAGTGTTGAAATTCAAGTCTAAAATCCTGCCTAAATAGGTGGGTTTCTAAAATTTCAAGTAAAGATGAAACGCATACACATCATATCCGGCTAATATCTCGCCTATTTCTCTTCCTTCACTGTCCCTTCTCTCTCCCCCCTTCTCTGCGTCGGTTTGCAGTGGTTGGCTTTGTGTCTGAAAAGTACTTGGTACAATGGCAACATTTTATTGCACACCCTAAACTCGTAATATAACACTTTGATTCAACGAGCGGGCACCAGGTAAGATGACGATGATTGGTTTCATCGAGTATTATTGGAGGAGTCGTGCGCGAGCAAGGTCAGACAAATGGAGTCGAAAATAGAAGTTTTGTATACCCCCAATTAAAATATGACTCGACTTGAGGGGAACACTAAAACTTAGAATTCAAAGTTTTTAAAGTTATTATCCGAACAATGAATTCTTAAATATAGGAATTTGGAAATGCTTGATTTTAAGATTCTAGTATTTTGAAATTCCAATAATTCTTAAATTAATCCGTCCAAACGTAGGGTTATTTTTAGTTCTCTCATCCTAGTGTGTTATCGTTCTCTGCGGTCTACAGCATGTAACTGAAAGGATTGTGTTTCATTGTAAAGCCTGTAAAGTTTCAAATACGATGTTCAGACTACTTATGCATTTAGTTCTTAGATTTTAGTATAACAAAAATAACTAGCATTTATAATAAAAACAAACAACAAGCAAAAAGAAATGGCAACATGCTAACCTGAAAATGAGTAATACGACCCGCACTTTGTAGTGGTTTTTTTTTTCCTTTGAATTTATTATTAAAATAAGTATCACTAATAAATAATTAAAAAAATTTTGTCATAAGCTTATGCTAATAAATTAAAATTGTACTTTATTTAAATTTTAAGTTGGGCATTTTTTATATCGTATTCTTACCATTTAAATGATTAGTTATGATTGAACCATAACACATGTACATGCTTTAAAATGATGAATATTTTTTGTGTCACTAAAGAAGAATTCATAAAAAATTTTCACCTTTTATCAATTCAAAATTCAATACTTAATATTAATGAAAAATTTTATTTCAATTTTAGCAATTATGGATAAAATTACTTTATTAAACCATATAAATTTTGAATTAAATAACTCATTCTACAATTCAATTAATAAAGATTAAAAGAAAAAAAATTGGCCAAAAAAATTTAGGGACTAAGATATGAAATGGAAAAGCTTTAGGTATTAAAATTTAATAATTGATGGTAACTAATGTTTTGCTCTAGAATTTAGTACATAAAAAATAAAAAAAAATTCAAGACCAAAGGAGCACATAGAAAGAATATAGTTAAGTAGTTATTATTTATTACGTTTGTGACTAAAACATAACATGGTTTGAGCTTAGTTACCAAAACAGGAAAGGAAATAAATTCAGGGACTGAAATCATAGTTTAACCATAAGAAAAAGTTAAATAGGCGACAGTCGCAAAATTACAACATGGGCCCCCAAGGCACGATTTCCTTGAATGAAGAGGACTGAACTTGAAAAAAAGTTAATCATGTTTAGCAAAAAAGCAAAAAAAAAGAATTGACACTGTAAAGGCTCTCCTAGTGTTTCCTCTGCTTTGAATGTCAGGGTAAGTAAATCCCAAGTTATTTTCCCTCAAATAAGTTTTATTAAGCAGAGAAAACAAAACAAGTAAGGTTAAGTTAAGTTTCAAAATGTGATTGGCACCTAAAGGGTGAAGAAGCCAAAATGGTAATTTTGACCCAAGTTAGTAGCATGGCCATAATTTCAGTAAAATTAGGTTCATGCAAGTGTTTTGAGCTAAATAAGTTAAGACCATAAGTGTTTCTAGCCATTTGAACCAATTGTGGAAATTAATGGTGAAAAATGCACTAAGTAAGAAATTTAGCTATTATGTTTTATAATGGCTTAAGTGGCTTATGAGCAAAGTATTTAGGTAAGAAAAACATTTTTTTCAGGATCAAGGAGTGATGATGTGGGAAGAGTCTAAGTGGCTTAAGTGATTCAAAGTTAAGTTTGAGTGTCAAGTGGAAGAATGGTTGGCTATATAAGTGGAGGAGATGACACTATTCATCATCTCCCACATTTGCCATTTTCGTGGCTCTCTCTCCTCCATAGCTCTCCACCTTCAAAGCTCCCATTATAGCCAAAATTCTATGAAAATTAAAGGTCCCAAAGCCATCCCAACAAGCTTTTAGCTCGTTTATGGTGTACTTGGTGCATTTGGAGTTATTCTTGCAAGTTTTTTGTTCAAACTCTAAGATAAACGTCTTTGATCCTTGTGGGTTAGTTCTAAGACTATTAAATGGTTAGAAATTTTCTTAATTTTGTTTCCTTGCTGGCCAATTTGGTTGAATTCAAGCTTGGAACTCTAAGGAACTTTTTAGAGCTCAAATATGTTTGATGTTTATTTATTGCTTTAGGGAGGATTTGAGATAAGGGATTTAAGTTACTTTAGTTCAACTAATGCATAGAAATGTAGTATTATGTGTGGGATTGAAGTAGAAACAAGACCCATATGAATTGGCTTTGGGGATAGGAAGATTGGGCAAGTTCGCACGTAGTCGCACAATGCTATAAAGCATTGGCGACACGTCACTGTTAACGACGCCATTTGGCAATGCGTCCCTGGTGGCAAAGTAAGTTGGCAATGTGTCACTGGAGATTGTCCTAAAAACCCGAGGATTGATGCCATTAACAACGTGTCACTGAATGCGTCGCTAAGGCATAAGTCGCTCAAGCTCAAAGCATCATAAGAATGTCCTAAATCATCTCTAGGCCAATTTAAGATATTCTGTAGCCTCAGTTAGGTCTAGAACTCTTTCCTAAGTTGGTAATTATGCATTATTTAGATTGTAGCTAAGTGATGTGGTTAAGGTAGGATAAGTATGGTGGCTAAGGGGGTTAAAATGGTTAAGTTGCTAAGAGAACACTAAAGGAATTAAGACAGGTTTCAATTTCTTTGTTGGCCAAAGTAGGAGGTCATAGACATTTGGGCAATAAAATAGAAACCTAAGAGGATCCCAACTAAACCTTAAGGTTTGGTAAGCAAGCCATTAAGGAGCCATAAACTAAGCTCGATGAGCTTGGCAAGTTGAACTACATAAGGCAGCTACCTTGCACAATAAATTAAGGGAAGAGACGGGTAAGGAAGGAATAAGCATTAATTACTCTAAATAACTTGTTAGTGCAGGTAAGGGTTGAGTAAATGACAATTTACTCTAAGACGCCCGTAAGAGAACTTTATGGGGTTAGTTAAGTGCTAGCATAGGATACGATGGCAAGTATCCAAGTACCCCAACCATATGAGCTCACGACAAGTCTAGCACCTATGGGTGCAAGGAAGTCCTAAGTCCATTTGCATGTGCATATTTCATCCATCCATCCATCTATTCATTATTTTGCATTGTTTGTTGTTATTATTCTTATTTCTAGTTATGTTGTTGGTTGGTTGTTTACGTTGTATGTTATATATATTTATGTATGTTTGTTGTGCTTTGCATGCTTGCATTTGTTTCCCCCTGCAGGTACCAAATTCCTTACTGAGTACTTTAGAGTACTTACCCCTTAAGTGTTGTGCAGGTATTAAGCGGGCCAGTCGGACTTAACAGTTGGTAAGGGGTAGCTCTTAAGGCTAAGTTTTATTGGTTTGAAGATACTCTTTAAGTAGGAAACCTTACATTTATAAGTTACTTATAGCATAAGCTAATACTAACCAAAATATTTGCCTTACAATTTGAGGCTAAGTGAGTACAAGGAAAGTATGGTTCATCACTTGAAACTAGCCTGCTTGGATGAAGAGCTAAGGATGAATCTTAATAGATATAAGTTACTTCTTCTAAATGTATGGTATTTCCATATAATGAGATTGCCTCAACTAGTGTCTATTGGTATGTATAGCACTAGGGTTACATTTGAGTGTATATAAGATTGATATGTATGCATATAGTTATTACTTGAAGTTAAATCAACTAAAGTTTTTATGTCTTTGCTTGTTTTCACTTATGTTTTATGAACCAATGTGTCACAATATTCTTTATAGTTTTAATTTATTGTTATTGTATGGCCAGGATAATGCATGGACATTTCTTATGCAAGGTAAGCTAAGTAACTAGTTGCACGTAATAATTTAAGATACTTCACAAGTAATAATTATTGAATTATAACCTAAGTTGGATTATAGTTCTCAAAGAGCCTACCGGTATTAGTGAAATCAGGGCATTGGGGCCCTATTTCATCACGGAAACTATTTAAAAAGTAACACTGTACATATTTCAAAATTATGGATATTTTTTTCTTGTTAAAAAATAATTAACTAAAAAAATTTCTTATCAAAATTAAATTCTAATTTTTAACATTGGCAAGAAATTTATTTAGAGAAATTCATGTTCAATTTTAACAATAATGAACCAAATTACTTTATTAAACCATAAATCTTTTGAATTAAATAACTCAGGCTATAAAACTTAATTATCAATAATGAAAAGATATGATGGAAATAGAAAAATTGTGTTTAATTTATTTTGCTTTGGAAAATTGTACATAAAAACCAATAAAAAAGTTTGGGGAGTAATAGAGCAAATAGAAAGAATATTAAGCAATTATTAAGTTTGGAGACCAACACATAAAATGGGTCGAAATTAGTGACTTAAATGGTAAAGGTTAGAAATTCTGAGACTGAAAACGCATTTAACCATAGCCAAAAGTGAAGTAGGTGGAAATTGAGAAAATTACAATACGGGCCCTTAAGACTCTATCTGGTTGTGAAAATAGGACTGAACTTAAAAACAGTCAATATAGTCCAAAAAAAAGAAAAAAGGGAAAAAAAACTTGGCTTTGTTCATGAACAGTACCTGGTGTTGGCAACTAATATATAGTTATAATACTCAAAATAAGGATGCAAAGAGCAATATGTATATATAATAGAAAAGAACAACATACAAAACAAACAAGACGTTTATAATAGAAATATGCCAAATTAAAATGTGAACATGTAGAATACAGAAGAGTAACAAACAAAACCTAAAAAGAAACATGCAAAGAATAAAAGAGCAATATGCAAAATATAAATAAGGAAGAATGAAACTAAAATGAACATAATAGTAAGAGAAAATTACCTAAAACACTTTGAGGTTTGGTCGAACATGCAATTTTGCCCTTACTGTTTCAAATACCTATATTTATCCCTCTTGAAAGTTAACTCCGTTAATTGTTATTACCATAGGAAAAGGAAAAACACTTGACTTAGCCCTCTGACCTTCTTGCATAAAAACTTTAGCCTCCAACTTCTACATCTAACAATTTACCTCATTTTTCACTAAACCCATCCTCTAGCCCAAAAAGCCTAAACTCATCCTCTTCCTAAACCAAACATTGCTTGTCTACATCATTCTTCCAACTTTGGACAAATGAAAATCCAACAAGATAAGTAAGAAAAACCAAAAATTGAACAAATCAAACGCAAAATTGAGTTAAAAATGTTGAGTAAAGCTATGAAATCATCAATAAATAAGAAAACCAGAGCAGAAAAACTAGAAAAAATAATAAAGGAGAAACTAGAAAAGGAACAAAAAAAATCCCCAACCCATCATATTAATCGCGTCATTGGTCCATCTAGTGGAGGGCTACTGCCATACTCATTAGATGCCCTAAACTCAGACTTAGAAGCAAACTCAATATCAAACCCAGAATCAAACCCAAAAGCCACCAACCAAGATCCAATGAGGTAGTAGATGATTAGCCAAGTGCTGGGGCTCACCGTCAGTTCTCCCCTGTTTAACCCTATTTCATGATCACTTTCTCTGTTAGTGATCGTCTCCCCTCACCTTCTTTAATTCCATTGTGCTTGTAGTTCACGATTGTCGTATCTTTGATTTTGTTAGGGCTGTAATTGACAGGTTTCGGGTCGGGTTTGGACTTAAACCCAATTTTTCTAAGCCCATAAGTGGCTTTTATTCCCTGGCCTGACCTGAACCAATTCGGACTCACAACCCAAATCGACCCAAACCTAAAAACAATGGATTAGGGTTAGGTGGATTGGAGTTTAACCTGATATCCACTGGCATTTCCTCCGTCAAATGCTGCTTTGTCTCTGATGACCCTTTGCGCTTTGCCAGATTGCTTGATAGTGGGGCGATTGACGGTGGGGTGAGAGAGGTCAATGGCAAAGTTAAGAGGTTGTGGTGGTCAAACAGGGTCTTATGTGAGGTAGGGCAAATGAGTAAACAACGGCGATCTTGAGATTAAGGCAAGGTGAGGCAAGCAACGATAGTGTAAGAGTGAGGCGAACGACTACGGAGAAACGATGGGCTAAGGCAAGGACAAATTAGGAGTGAGGTCGAGGTGAATAAGGGTTTCAAGTGACAGGAGAAGAAGGACTAAGGGGCAACCGGATAAGGATTGGAGGACGAATTAGAAGAAAATAGGAGGTGAAGATAAGGGAGACTTAGGCTGTGGCGGTGAGCTTAGTTATTAAGCCTAAGTTAGTGAGTTAGAAATTAGTTAGGGTTAAGAAATTGGGTTGGGCTAAGATTTTTTATAGGTAGGGAATTAGTTTAGGGATTAGGCTTAAATGGGCTGGGTAGGAATTTCGGGTCATTTGGGTTAATTCGAGTTGGACCCGAGCAAGCACGATTTTTTCTGTTTTTTTATCGGTCGGGTTTAGGTCAACCCGAAGTGTACATTTCCTACTTCCTAACTCGACCCTAACCTGATATTTTGGGTCATGTTTCAGGTTAGATTTCAGATTAAGGTTATTTACTCACACCCTTAGATTCTATTATGCTAGTCATTCACGATCGAGGTTGGGGATTCGTTAGGGTCAATGAAGGGGGAGAGATCAATGAAGAAGATTTAGGATTTAGGGACGAAGAAACATCGATGATAAGGGATGGACCAAAGGAGGGTAGTAGGAGGAGGAGGGACTTTTCATAAACCTAGTTTTCGATGATATGGAAGCTAGAGACAGAGGAGGAGACTCACATTTCACACTAGAGGTTCTTCTAAATTTCTTTCCAATTCTCTTTCTAGTGTAAAAAAATATTGGGGTTCATCCGATTGATCTTGGAAAGAGAGGAAATTGGGAATAGGGTTTGGATTAGGGAAGACGGAGGGGTTCATCGGTGATTCCTTGTCCATTTCATTTTTTGTTTGATTTTGCAAGATCTTGTCTTTTGTTTTAATTTCTTGTCCATTTTTTTTTTTTCAGATATAGAAGCTTGGGGCCAAAGTTGTTATGGAACAATGCTAAAAGGGCAAAATAAGCATTTTTTTTTTCTTGTGGTGATGGTAAATGACAGTATAAACATTAGAGGGGATAAGTATAAGTTTTCCAAACAGCGAGAACAAAATTGTAGGTTTGACCATACCTTAGAGGGTTTTTGATAATTTCCCCTAATAGTAATGTTTGAAACGCAAATGCAAACAAGTAATATGAATAATAAAGACGAGGAATATAGTAAACATGAACGAGTAACATTACACACACACACACACACACACATTGTCCATTTCATTTTTTGCTTTAATTTTGTCTTTTGTTTTAATTTCTTGTCCATTTCATTTTTATTTTTATTTATATATAAAAGTTGGGGCCAAAGTTTTTATGGAAGAATGTCAAAAGGGCAAAATAAGGCTTTTTTCTTTTTTTTGTGGTGATGGTTAATGACAGTATCAACGTTAAAGGGGTAAATGTAAGTTTTCCAAACAATGGTGATAAAATTGTAAGTTTGAATATACCTCAAGAGGTTTTTGCTAATTTTCCCTAGTAGCAATAGGTAAAATGCAAAATACAAACAGTAATATGAATAATAAAAACAAAAAATATAGTAAACATGAACAGAGTAATATTAGTGTTGTGCCCAAAAGCCAATCATAATATAATTGTATTTTATACATTAAGTTATGATATTTTATTGAGGCATTATTCAAAAAAATTGTATTTGTTGTGTAACGTAATCAAACAAAATTATAACCCTAGAATAATAGTATTCTTAAACATCCTTAGTCTAGTATTATTGTAAAGTGAGTTGCAATAATACATTAAAACTAGCATATGTGGTGACTAATATGAGATATATAATCTACATATGATTACAAGTTAGAAAACTTATGCACTGTACCAATCCACCAAGAGAACATTACATAGATCGTTATATAAATGTTATAAGTGATTCTCATAATGATCATACTATATGTAGTCCTTTAACCTAAGATTATCAAAGTTCCCTATATGTGAATCACATTCTTTAATATTTTCGTTTATTGCACGTAATTGAGTGAACGTGAATGTGGTTATTTGGTATATCACATATTATGCGGAAGGTTTTGTATGATCAAGATGAGGTTTGTCCCTCCTATGTAACGGAAGTGATATCTTCGGACCCCTTAATTGTGTGAGACTGAAGAAATGCATGGCCATACTTGGATGAATTGATATAAGATATCAATGTCATTAGTTTTAGTCAGTCTACTTGAAAATCAATAAACCAAAGATTGGATAATACAAGAGTGATACATTCCATATCTCATGCTTGATCTTGATATCTTGGACAAAGGGACAATGACATATACGAATAATGATCATAAAGGCTTAATCGAATCATCGACTATCTTATCACTTGGGTATCGTGTTGCTAGATAGCACTCATTGTTTATACTTATAAATATGATTTATGATTATTGCCAATGTATTAAGAGTCTATTGAGTCACACACTTAGAGCCAATTGGATCATTTAAGTGCATGGGCTAAATTTATTTTTTTTTTATTTCATGATAATTTTGAATTAATTATTAGCCTAATAGTTGAACAATTATTAAGCCTGAAATTAGGTCTAATCAGATTATGGTTTTGAAACATTTTAGACTTGGGAATTAAGCTTCACTATATATACATTATATAGTGAGGATTTTTGTAATTGCTGCCTCTCTTGGACAAAATCAGAAAAGTTTTGAAAGTTTCAGCTGCACTCTCCTCTTATCATTCCTTAGAGGACGCAAGCTAGCACTGCGGGTGCAAGAGAAACACACATGTCAGAACGTGGTGGAGGCATGGTGATCTGAGTGGTTTGTGTGGATACCATAAAAAGCTTGAACACAACAACTATTCAAGTTTTTGTGATTCAACTCAACATTTGAGTGAAAAATATCAACCGACTAGGTATAAAATTTTCGAACAACCAATTTACTTTGTTTCACTTGGATCCTAGAAGGTTTTGGTTAATTTTCACTACACTTGGTTGGCTCCCAAAACCCTACAAGTAACACACACACATACATAGATATATATATATATATATATATATATATATATATATATATATATATATTTATGTGTGTATGTATGATGAACATTGTAGATCTACAGAAACCAAAAAGGTTGCAGATGAACATTGGAAGTCTAGACCAGGAAAATTTCCAGCTCAAAAAATGGTAGAATGTTGCAATATGTCCTTCAGGTATCGTGTCTTGTATGATAATTGACCCCTTCAATTTAAAAATTTTTGTCATCTTGGTCTCCGAACTTTGCTTCCTCATGATTCGACTCCAAATAACAAATTTGTTAGCAATGTGCAGCCTTCCACCTAATGACAAACTAAAACAAACAAATTTTACTATTTATTAATTGCAGAGCATGAACATTGTTCATGAATAATGTATTCTTTTTCTTTATTTTTTTTCTTTTTATTAGTTAATGGTCTAACTCCTCTTCCAACACTCCTATACACTTCCTTTCTTCTGTTATGGTCCATAAATTGTTCCATTTGACAATCAAGCATTGAGAGACAGTATGAAAGTAGTGGTAGGGTCAATAAATTTGCAAGTTTCAGGATTAAAGCCTTCAAAGAGAAAATCTACAAGGACTTTGTCTAACTTTTGTCTATTTTGCATTCTTTTTGTACTAAATCCATTTTATTTGCTTGCCATTTTGGTCCTTTTCTTTCCTTTTTGTTGATTTTTTTTGCCTTTTATTAAGTCAATGTTAAACTTTACAGCCTATAGTATTTTCATTTGCTTTATTAATCCTAAAATTTTATTTTGACTTTTGTGTCAATACTTAAACATTATTTTTTGTGAGAAGGTTATTTCTAGCTCATAAGGGAAAACTTTGGCCAATGCAGTTTGCTTGATTTTGGCCATGGATTAGATTGTTCTTAGACTCTACTTAAACTTTTTGGTTTAAACCCACAATTCATGGCATTTTTTGTTACTCTACTTTTTTCTATTGTAATGGTTAAACACCATTTTTAGTTACTAAAATCCATGTTTTTTATCATATTAATTCCAAATTTGATTATATAGAGATTAGATAGGTTAGCTCCAAATCTTAGTTTTTCTTTTATTTTCATTGAAATGTTAATTGTATCAATGATTAAACTCACTTTTAATTGCTAGAACTCTAATCTTTTCTCCTTTTATGCCCAAATTTTATTATTTAATAATTATTTTACTATATTATTCACATTAAATACTAACACAAATTAAATTACCACAACACAGAGAACAAATAAACCTCGTACAAAACAAATGGTTCAATAGCAATATGTAACAAGTAAAATGAAGAGAATCATTAGTTAGTTTTTTATCCCAATTGTACTTCGTCATTGCCCCCCCAAATTTTCCAATTGAGAACAAAAATGATTCAAATTCCTCTGGATTCTGCAATCCTTCCCCATTGGGCCTTTGACTCGGGCTGATTTTGGGTTCTACAGTACAGTCCGGGAGATCTCACAGACCCGAAACTTCTGTTAGCCCCAAGATCAGCCCAGAACCATAGCAGGCTGGGCTGAATGGTCTAATTCGACCAACGGAGACACTTAACCATCTTGCGGGACAAAGTAGTGACAGGAGTTGCTGGGCCAACCACAGCACCGCATATTTTGTCGGTTAAAGGGCAAAGGCAGGGCCCGCCAATTCTTTTGCGGGACCCAAACATCACATTCCTTGGGAAATTCGTCTTGGACCTCCATCAATTACAATCACGACAAGATGGCGTGGCAATGAGGTTGGTGGAGTTTAGAAAAATATTAAAAAGTTATGAATTGCATATATTGTGCTCAAAAGCAAATAGCTTGAAGAAATTGGGATGGAAAGAATAATGGATAATGATACAAGTCTTAAGATATCTAGATATTTTACCTCCTCCTATAAAAAAATTGTCACAAAATTTGGCTGTTATGAATTTGAATAAATGGATTGAAAATGTAAATAAAAAGATTGCTCATACCTGAATGTTAGTATATACTTTAAGAACCAGTCAAATTTTATTACAACGAATTTAATAAAATTTTTGTAATAAAATTTTAGTGTATATGATATGACTTCATCACCTAATGCCTTGACAAGGTTGATGGATACTGTACTACTGTTTCTCTTATCATTGAACCAAATTATGCCAGCTAATATTTTGTGTCTCTTTTCACGTGCCACAAATGCTCGGCTTTCTTTGATTGACAAAATTCAGCTTGCTTCTCTCTACTGGCAGTTCTACCAGAAATAATGAGGACTGCCCAGTTCAAGTTTGAGCCTTCTTTGTGTTTCCCAGCTGCAAATGGAGGTCGAGGTGCTGGGGAAAATGTGTTGAGCTGTTTGAAGAGTGCTCATTCTGTGAGAAAAAATGCTTCTTCACACTGCTTTGCCTGCAAAACAAGTGGCCATGGCAGCAAAAGATCTGATTTCTGCTGCAGAACCGCACCAAGTGAGGGGATAATCTTGTAAGCCAACGGATCACTTAAACTTTTTCCCTCTAGTTTGTTAGGAATAAGTTGCTGCAACATCCTCATCTGATCAACATTGATTCTGATTTGTTCTTTTCCAGTGAGCCGGAGGGGACAGCGGTGACAAGAGCCCAAAGTGTCCAAACTGAGCTAATTATGCTCTCTCTTCCCGCAATTGCTGGGCAAGCCATTGAGCCTTTAGCCCAACTTATGGAAACTGCTTACATTGGTAGATTGGGTATGTAATTAGTTCATCCTCATTTCATCTGCTTCCCAGTAACTTTAGTTGCTTCCTCTCTCAATTCCTTTGCTTCAGTGGCATAGATATATTTATACTGCATGTGAGAGTTGAGGGGTTACAATATTTCTGCATTTCTTGGAATGGATTCACTTGGAACGGGTAACATGAATCAGAAATTGGGTCTTTTGTAAGGTTCTTATCAGCTAGTTATTAGCTTATTTTGTGTCACAGAATTCCTAGAACAATCATTTGGTGTTAGGATGGGTCGATTCTTCTTAGGAACCATACTTCATTGTCTTTTTTCCTGAGGTCATATGATAGGCTAGAAGTCTGTATTAATACCTCATTCGATCATTCTATTTGGTTTTTCTAAGATCTTTTCATTTCTTTGTTTAAGTTTGAGAGTGCAATAATTTGATGTACTCTTTTACCATTTCATAGTTTGCCCCTTCTTTTGTAAAGTGTGTCATTGTAGTAACACATACTACTTGCAATCCCTTCTGCTTTCTCCTGTACAATGTCAGCACTTGATCTTTTACATTTCGAATGTCTGTGAAGGTTCCCTCGAGTTGGCAGCAGCAGGTGTTTCTGTATCAATATTCAATATCATCTCAAAGGTATTTAATATTCCTCTTCTCAGTGTTGCAACATCGTTTGTGGCAGAAGACATTTCTAGGAATGGGATGCAAGAATCTAGTCCAGGTGAAAACCTATTCATCCATTAACAGTTCCATACAAAGGTCAAGATACATGCTCAAGTTTTTTAAGATTTTGTTTCTTGGATATGAGCATGCAGATGGAGGCTGTAGCAGTGCTGGCCTTCAATCCTTTGAAAGAAAGTTTCTACCCTCAGTCTCTACTGCTCTTCTTCTAGCTGGAGCCATTGGCGTTGCTGAGGCTTTAGCCATGTATTTTGGGTCTGGAATGTTTCTTAAACTGATGGGCATCTCACCAGTAAGCACTAATTGACCGAGGCATGAATAAGATAGAAAGCTGTTTGTTCTTAATCTTTGCAGTCAATTCATTCATCTTCGCCTGGTATAAATTTCAACACTTTATACTAAAACTGTTTAGCAAATTTAAGTGGATGGGTGGTTCATAAAACTCATTCCTGGGCAGGCTTCTCCAATGCATAAGCCAGCTAAACTTTTCCTGTCACTTCGAGCTATTGGCGCTCCTGCAGTTGTGCTTTATCTTTCCATTCAGGGCATCCTGCGTGGTTTTAAAGATACAAAGACCCCAGTACTATGTCAAGGCAAGGTTTTCATCTCCTTTTTCAAGTTTAAGAATTTAGACTGGGATTTTATGTAGAAGGAAGAGGATTCATAGTGTTCCCAAGCTGTGGACTGAACCATGGTTCAAACTATAAGCTTGTTTTAGTTTGCAATCCTCACTACATTATTTGATATTGCTGACCTGTGAACAAATATGCGGGAAAGCTGATTTATAAACCATGTATGTTTGGATGCAGGACTTGGCAATTTGTCAGCTGTATTCCTATTTCCGCTGCTCATTTACTCTTTCAATTTTGGTGTAACCGGTGCAGCCATTTCTACTGTCGTGTCACAGTATGTCTTTTACTGCTGCTAATTCAATTTTCCTCTTCTGCAATGCTTATTCACTGTAGTAATGAGCTTATCTGTATGTGGATTATTTTAGATACATTGTCAGCTTCCTGATGCTTTATCATCTCAATAAGAGGACCATTCTATCATTTCCTGGCATGAAGAATCTGCAATTTGGTGGTTACGTAAGATCTGGTAAGTGTACCTAGCTCAGGCCATACCTTTGAAGCTTGCCTTCATACTCAGAGATCAAACACATTTTTTACTTGCATTTTGTTTTTGCCAGTGAATCCTTTTCTCTGCTAATTCGAGAATCGAAATTTGATGAAGAATTTTACTGATAGGTGGTTTTCTACTCGGGAGGACCCTTGCTGCTGTTCTCACTATAACTCTTAGCACATCAATGGCTGCTCGTCAGGGTCCATTGGCCATGGCCGCTCATCAGATTTGCTTGCAAGTCTGGTTATCTGTATCCTTGCTTGCAGATGCACAAGCTGCTGCCAGTCAAGTAAAAGATCCTCAATCTTCCTATGGTACTTTGTTTTATTAACTAAGCCAATTCTTCACTCATGCAAAGACAAATTTCTCCTGCAGGCTCTTATTGCAAGCTCATTTGCTCAAGCGGATTACAGTAAAGTAAAAGAGATTACCATTTTGGCCCTTAAGGTTAAACCACTTGCTATGCTCATTCTCAATTAAAATTGACCTGGTCTCTTTTATTCATGGGGTCTTAACAATGTCTAATATTCTACATGCATTTCTCCAGACAGGATTATTTACCGGCATTTTCTTAGCAGCAACACTGGGTGCTTCCTTTGGCTCTTTAGCAAGCTTGTTCACCAAGGACTCTGAGGTCCTAGGAATAGTCACATCTGGGACATTGGTATTTCTCTTGATACATTAATTGTGCCACTTGTTTTTCTTTTCTTGGTGGGGGTGGAGGGTCATCTCATGCTTCAGCTGCACTAGCTCATCTTTTCCACTGATTCCTACCGTCATGCAGTTTGTAAGTGCTAGTCAGCCTATCACAGCCCTAGCATATATTTTTGATGGCCTGCACTATGGCATTTCTGACTTCTCATATGCTGCTTGCTCAATGGTAAGCTTCCACATGGTTTTCATCTTTGTGTCACCTTCACCATAGATAATGATAGTTTCTTATAGCTAGCAAGTAAATTCTGTTCATGCAGATGACCGTGGGTGTGGTTTCTTCTGCATTTTTGCTCTATGCTCCATCTTACATAGGCCTTCCAGGGGTTTGGACAGGACTAACTCTTTTCATGGGATTGCGGAGTTTGGCTGGATATCTCAGGTTCGTCTTTGTAACTGCATTTTTCGGGCATTTCAGAGCTTATAATTGGACAACGTGTTCTCTTGACATCTCTTCCTTGGATGGGCAGATTAGTATCAAGGGAGGGTCCTTGGTGGTTCTTGCAGGAAGACATTGGAAAGCTGAAACTGGATGGACTGGATGGATTCGAGGATTAATTTGCGAGCTAAGTGTAGCAGATTTTTCCTAATTAGAGCAAGGGAGTACCAGCGTGATGATCATTTAATGGCTGCACGTAGCTTTCTAGCTGTTGCAAAAACTGGAAGTGTCCGAAGTGAAAAATAGAGGCCTGGAAGAGATTAAAGTATCTGGAGCTTACAGTCCAGCAACTGGAAGCACAGTTGCGTCCACCATATAAAGTAAATATGTCATGATAATATATGTAACATTTGTTGTAGATTAACATTCTACCCTATCTTTACTTGGAATGAAGTATCTTTATTCTCCAATTAGTCTCACTTCTAAACTCGCACAGACATGCACGTGTGTGCGAACACACACACTTATTATGCTTTAGCTGAATGTTTTGTTTTCAAACTATGGGCTTAACTTAGTTCTATATAAGTATGTTCTTTGCAGAGAAAGGTACAAGGCTTTGGATGTAGACCCAGATTCTCACTGGACAAGCGTGCTTGTTGTTTTCGAGTTCATCGCCTTAAAGTATAGCAATCAGAGTTTAATCCCTGGTATATTGATGCAGTAGCTGAGGTCTTGAATTTGTCCTTTACTCGGCAGGAAATAGAAAAGCAGTAGTTACAAAATCAGGGTTTATTGCCTTTAAGGCATGCAAGGATGTCCCCTCAGCAGAATGACAAAGAGGACAGCAAGCATCAGACAACACTTTCCAGTAGCCAAGTTTCACCTTGATGGCAGACAGTTACGCGAACTCGATACAGAAAACTTCTAAACTTATTTGGGCGCAACCAACTCCAGATTTTCTTCCATGTCTTCTTTGCCCCATCATTCACAGCCCTCTGCTCCTTGAGCTGCAGGAACCCAAGATAATGGCTACTTACGGAATAGAGGCCATTCGAATTAAAATGCCATGCCAGCTGATCCCTCCATGCAAATTATTCAGAGGAATGCAAGAAAACAGCTGATGAAGGAGACCCAAATTCCATCTGCCAGCCAGGAAGTCATGAAAGCACTGACAGGAGAGAGATCTAGGCAATCACCTTCAATCTTTGGTTTGAAATTTGGGGTATCAGGGAGCCCAAATTCTAGTTCTGTCACCTAACCTCCAGCATATGCCAAACTGTAACAAGTCTTGGCCATGAAGTGAAGCCCTCCAAGTAACAGAAGAATTCTCCTTGCCTTGCGCAAGAAGGAAGTTGGAATCACTATAGCATTTTGCGTAAAGGATTCTCGAAACTAAAGATGACTCGAGCTGAACCAATCTCCAAACCTGCTTTGCGAGCATTGCTTGGTTAAACACACAGATTTTTTGAGACCCTAACCTTCTATTCTGAATATCTTCACAGATACCCACAATTGTTCCTTGGTAACACCTCAAGGTGCATTTAGTTGTCTTACATGAGACTTGAGCTACCCTATTCCTCGATCTTTGCTTGATTTTGTTTAGCTCCTCACTTTTGTGCAATTATTAAAAAAAAAACGCCACTTTGATGAAGATTTGTAGCATCATTCATGTAAATACAGATTAAAATTGTAGAAACATGAGCTTGTGATATAGCTACACCTAATTGCAGACACTTGGAGGCTTTTATTGACCCGAGAGCACAGAGCATAAACTGTGAAGAATCGATGCCAAGGCTGCCTCTTCATCCTTGGAAGCCTACTCTACCTCTCCGGGAGATCCAATTACCTTATCATCCACATGAGTAAATTGTATAAATAGTCCCTAACCTTTACTTGTCATTTCATTTTAATCCCTAATCTATTGAATATTCTGTTTTAGTCCTACACCTATTAAACTTGTTTTTTTTTTTTTTATCTTTCACCAGATGAAATTCATTAACTTAGAATAATTGTTTAACACAAAATTTTAAAATTCTAATTTAAATATTCAATAACTGTCTTCCAGTAAATTTAAACAGTTTAATATTTTTTTACAGTAAATAGACAATTTAAATTAGTACGTTTTTCTTCTTGAATAAAATAAGGTCAATTTACAGGAAGAAAAAAAGGTGATTTAAATTTTTCATTAACTATAAAAAAATTATTATACATATTAAATTTATTATAAAATTGTTACCAGATAGTTTGAATTATAATATAGAAAATTGTTATCAGATGAATGTTTTGAGTTAACATATTTCAGCCAATGGGAGCCAAAATGAAATTTTTTTAATAAATTTAGGACTAAAATGAAACATTTTTAATAGGTTAGGACCAAAATAGAATATTCAATATGTTAGGGACTAAAATGAAACAACAGTTAAAGGTTAGGGATCATTCTTGCAATTTACACTCCTCCACAAATACCTATTCCACCTGTCATAAGCTTTTAACATATCAACTTAAGTGCACAATAACATACTTTGCCCCTCCACTTGTTCTTCATAGTCAGAACAAGTTCATAAGCCACTAGGATGTTTTTAGATATCTACCGGCTCTTTTTTAAAGCACTTTGCTCCCTAAAAATGATATGATCCATAAAAAATGGTGGCAATTTGCAAGAGCCTTTGAGACAATATTATAAATCACGTTACAAAGGCTGACTGGACAACAGTAGCTAGGCCATCATCTTTGCTTGCTTGGTTTTCAAGACCAGTACAATTGCAAGTTTGATTTATGTCCTGCATAGAACTGTTTCCATTTAGCACCCTAAGACAAACCTCTTACCAAAACTTCTGAAAGAATTAAGCTAGTAACCCATCTTGTCCTGATACTCTTGAGAGGGTGCATTTCAACGAGCACCTTCGTCACCTCCTCCATAGAAAAAGGCTACACTACAAGAAAAAAACTATTTAGTGACGGCCATTAGCGACGGATAGCCTTCGCTAAACATGATATCGCGACGGCACACCGTCTCTAAAAGGTCCGTTGCTAATTTACTCGCCGCTAACGTAAAACAGGTCATCACAAATTTTCCGACAACTGTATCCGCCAGCTCGTTAGCGACATTTTGCTATCGCTAGTTAATGACGCATAGCCGTCGCTAGTTAGTATAATTAGTGACAAGTAGCCGTCACTATTTAGTGACGCTTAGCCATCGCTAATTACTGCTAAAAATCCAGCACAATTTCGTTACCAAACCTCCACTATACGCATCCATTTCATACAACTCCAACAACCAGAAACAGAATTAGTTCCCATTAATCCAAAGTAATACCATACACTTCTGAAAATTATAAACATAAGTTATTCTCATTAATCTAAAATATTTTACACATACATACGTATACAGTATCATAATGTATTTTAAAAAATGTACAATCTTAAGAATAGTAATACAAGTACATGTGAGACAATACTATCCTAATGTCACCCAGTTTGGTGACGAATAGTACCTAACCATCAGACTCTAATGCAACTGGTTGAGTCTTCCCACTTCCTTTCCATAAGGATGCCATCCGATCTTGGTGTCTGCGCTCCATTCTATGCCATTGCAATTTACACTTCCAAACCTTTGTAGCAATTGGTTCCATTGAACCATTATATATCTGTGCAATCCAACCTGAGCCGCACTACACTTTGCAGAAACACAACCTGGAACTTGATAGTTCCTACACTCAGGCCATAGCTGCTCAAAATCGTCTAGCAATGGATGGGGAATTTACAGCTAACCTGAAATATAAACAACACAAAACTTTCAGCAGTAACAATAATACATGAATATAATGCTCTAACCCTGCTAAAATGTATAAGATTGGGATGAGTTTAAGAAACGTTGAGGTTTACTTAGCGGTAGTAAGTTCCAGCAATTAAACATGCTAAACAAAACTATACTAACACAAAAGCAAGTAATACAATAACACTAACACAACATTGAGCTCCTGTGGAATATCACACAATGGCCATCACAAAATGTTTCGGATACACATTCCCCTAATCAATTGCTTATTCTCAGAATGTTTGGTCTTCCTTGATTCAAGTTGGGAATCACACTATCCCAGTCCCTTAGGAGCTGCAACACACTATCCCTTCAAAAGACCTCAATTCAAAATTTCGCATGGCTGTACAATCTTGGTCCGCCTTTTAACAACATATTGCACCACAGTAATGAAAGTAATAAAGGGGTATAGCAGCACCTGGAATTTTCAGCCTGATATGTATAAAAAAATCTAGAAAGAGACATGACTGTAATAGAACAGAACAAATGAAATGCCTACTACTCCGGTTAATGTGTTAGTGTGGGTAACCTAACTTGCCATTTCTACATGTAAGGAGTACTTTATGATTAATGCAAAAAACACAAACAAACATGCAGAGGAGATGTCTTTATTATCTATCAAGTAGCAAGGTGATAAACAGCTAGAAGGAACAAGTTTTCATTCAGGTTTGACTTTTAGGCAGAGAAAGAATCCTGAGATGAAATTTTGCAGACTTGTTTATGAGTTCAAAATGGACGTGTTCATGGCTTGAAACCAGAATTTTGGCCACGGGAGCTGATCTTCCTTTTAGCTACTAAAAACCTTTTCCTCTCTCTTGGTTTTTTTATTTTTGTGTGCTTGTTTACTTCTATCTAGTAGCCATCATATGAAAAACAATAGCAATGGATAATGAAATATTCACAATTCAAAGGAAAATCCCTGCAGAATTAACAAAACCATAGAATGAAACAGAAAAACAAATATGTAGTTCTCAATGAAATCAATCTGATCTTGAACAAAGGACAGAAGTACCAAGTATCATAAAGAAAGGAAGTTCATGCATGGTGAAAAGTTTTACAAGGGTGCCTTCTGAAACATCAAGAACTCAAGTTCTTGAAAACTCCCAAACAGGGAAACTCACCGCATATCCAAACATTAAAAAGTGAAAGAACATGATAGAAAGGAATAAGGCGAGGTCCGACTTGCCAGGGTATTGCATTTAAAAATATGTACAGAAGGCCAGTCAAATCAATTATGCTCAAACAAAAAACTTATCAGGTAACCATTGATCTGAAAAAACAAACCTGATCAGGCTGAGCAACATCAGAAAATATCACATTCACCATGCCAACAAGCATTCTATACTTAGCTGGATGGCTAGCATCCTCAATAATTGGTATAACATTTGTTCGCTTCTTTGCCATGTTGACTAAATCTCTACCACTTCTATGAAAAAATTCCACTGCATATACCACACCAGTCTGCCACAAAGAGATGATCATGTAAGTGATTTTATAAGCTACTTTGAACAAAGAATGACTTGAAAGAATAAATACTTACTGGGCCAACAATGTCAGATACATGAGACACAGTGGTCCCTGAAGCAGCTCCAAGGTAAAGAACCTTAGCACCAGGTTTCTTGATAGGAAAAACAAAGAAACACAACAATTCAGAAAATAGATCAAGCAGAGAAAGCCTTACATAATTTCAACAGATAAGAGTCAACTTACAATCCATATATCTAAGTCTTCAAGCCACGCACACAACTGCTACAACCACAGGGCAACCAAAACAGATCACTGCCCGTATCTAGCGCCACAAGGAACGACAAGGGCGGAGTCCCTACAGTCACATTTGCGTAATGTAAACTAAACAAAAACTCAAAGTCAATTGGTAATGAAAACAAAGGAAACAGAAAAAATCTGTTGATGTTTTAGAAAAAGAGACAAAACGAATGTTACTGAAATTGTACAGAAGAACCACCGCCATGAAGGAGACTATCAACATTTGTTGCATTTCTACTGCCTCCAACCACAGAAACCCAAATCCTATTTTAAATCAAATTACGGGGCAAAAGGAATTCATTTGATTTTTTTTTTAAAAAAAAAAATACTTGACATGCTTCCTGGAAAAAAAAATCGATCCCAGAAAAGAAAGAGAAAAAAAGAAGAAAAAATTCGAACTTGGGCAGAGCAACCAGAGTGGTCAGTTTTTAACAGAGCCAAAGCACCAGAGATGTCCGGGGCGATACCGATAACCTAGTGGCTGCCGTCGGTGAAACGGGTCGGATCCCAATTGAAATGGGTCTTATCAGGAAAGGGACAGGACAGTGAGTCCAACCAGCTTTGCTTAAGCGCGTCAACCTCGGCGGCTATACCCTTGCTCTTGAGAGCGCCTCTCTTCTTTGGGTTTGGCTCGGTTTGTGCGGTCCGATGGCTATTCGGAAGAAGGGATTGAAGTGTTACGATTGCGAGAACCCGATTGCGAGAACCAGTGTTACGATTGAAGTAGCGAGTAGAGGGAAGAAGGAGACGAAGGCCGACCTGATGGCGGATAAGAGCTTGACAGGTCTGCTGAAGAAGCCACGGAAGACGCTGTAGGTGACGGAGCCGACGCCGAGGAGGGCGAGGATGAAGACGAAAAGAGAGTACAGGAGAGTGAGGAAAAGGGTTTCGGGAGCGACAGCGTCTGTAGAGGAAAGAAGACGCGGTGACTTAACATACAAAACCAACTTGCATAGCGACGACTTATTGTCGCGTAAAACTAGTGACTACGGGCCTTCGCTAGTTTTTAACATATTAACCTATTTTTCGTAACATTATGTCACAATGAAATGATAAAATATTAAAAAATATTTAAGTTTTATGTGTCAATAAGTTAATTTAAATAAATTTAATTTTCATTAAATAGATTTTTTATTAATCACTTAAAAAATATTAAGAGATTTGTAATCCGAATTAATCAAATTAAAATTTTTAATTATACAATTAAACAAGTGATATATAAAAGGATAAGTGGTTTTGCTGAAGTAAAATAAACAATAAGTAAAATAAAGATTAAATAATGGCAAACTAGCGAAGGCTATCAGTAGCCGTCGCTAAATAATGGCAAAAATCAGTTGAAATTCCTTTTAATTCAAGAGATTTTCATTTCTCTTTTTTCTTTTCTAGAAAAATAATTGCGATAATAATTTTTTTAACGTAAATTATAATATATATTTTTTTCATAAACACATAGATCCATTGATCCATATATCTGAATAAAAAAAATCGTAAGAGTTGGATATGATTTATATTAGTGAGAGCTGCTTGTCGCAAAATCTAGCTAACACTTAACGAGGGCAAATCGTCACTAAATTTAGCAACGGTAAACTATCGCTAAATTTAGTGACGGCTAACCATCGCTAAATTAGTGAGGGCAAACCGTCACTAAATTTAGTGACGGCGAACCGTCGCTAAATTAGTGAAGGCAAACCGTCACTAACACTGTCTATAATTTAGTGACGGCTAGCCTTCACTAAATTAGTGAGGGCAAGCCGTCACTAAACTTAGTGATGACTAGCTGTCGTTAAATTAGCAAGGGCAAGCCGTCACTAATACTATCTATAGTTTAGTGACGGCTAGCCTTCACTAAATTAGTGAGGGCAAACCGTCACTAAATTTAGTGACGGCCAACCGTCGCTAAATTAGAGAAGGTGAATCGTCACTAAATTTAGTGACGGCCAACCGTAAGCTAAATTAGCGAAGACAAACCGTCACTAGCACTGTCTATAATTTGGTGACGGCTAGTCTTCGCTAAATTAGTGAGGGCAAGCTGTTATAGCCCTTCTAGTGGGAAGCGCAATTGAGAAAGGTAAAGTGTTTTAAATTAAGTTTAGAACCTTAATTCAAGTTTGCATAGCAAGAATAGAGAAGTTTAGCAAAGTTCACTGAGTTCCGAGAAGAATAAAGCACTGAACGAAGTTTAGGGGCAAAATGGTAATTTTGTATCCTGAATAGCCGGGATGAGTCCCGAGTGTTTTAAAATGAATTTTAAGAACTTAACTTTCAACCTTAACTCAAACTTGAAAAAGAGACAAGAATTTAATCAAGAATTACTAAGTTACAAATATGGGGGACTTAATTGTATTAAGCTTAATACTTTGATGGCTTGTATGTTAAGGGAGGGTTTAAGAAGGGGAAAGTGAGAGTGGTTGCCATATTTTCGTGTTCATCCCTTCCACTCTCATTTCTCCATCCAATTCTCCTTGGAATCAAGAAATTCTTGGTGGAACAAGAGGTTATCAAAGTATATAAGCTAGAAGAAAGCAATTTTAAGCTTAAAAACATGATTTTGAAGCTTGGAGGGGCGTTTTTCTACTTCCCCTATTTTTGAACGAGGTAAGGAATATGTTATTGATTGAATTCATGTTTGTTAGTTAGTTTGAAGCTTGGGTTTTGGTTAGAGAGTAAAGTTTTGATGTTTGGTGCCATTGTTTTTTATTGGAACTTGTGTAGAACTTTGGTGAGCTTGGTTAAACGAAAAGGGGATTGATTCTTGCTTGTTACTTCAAGTTGAGGTAAAGGAGATATGTTTTTAAGTTCATTGTGTTAGTGTTGTGCCCAAAAGCCAATCATGAGATGATTGTATTCTTGCACATTAAGTCATAATATTTTATTAAGGCATTAATCCAGCAATTATGTTTGTTGTTTTGTTCCTGCGTAACTTAACAAACATAATTGTAACCCTAAAATAATGATATTCTTAAAAGTCCCTGGTCTAGTATTATTGTGGAGCGGGTTGCAATAATACATAATGACTAGCATATGTGGAGACTAATGTGAGATATGTAGTCTACATATGGGTACAAGTTGGAGAACTTGTGTACTGGACCGACCCACCATGAGAACACTACATGGATCGTTATATGAGTGTCATAAGTGATTCTCATAGTGATCAGGGTATATGTAGTCCTTCGACCTAAGATCATCAAGGTTCCCTACATATGAGTCACATACTTTGATACTTTCCTTTTTTGCTCGTAACTGAGTGAACTTGAAGAAGGTCATTGGGTATGTCACATATCATGCGGAGGGATTTGTATGATCAAGATGGGATTTGTCCCTCCTATGTAACGGGAGTGATATCTACGGGCCCCTTGATAGAGTGAGACTTAGAAAATACATGGCCATGCTCGGATGAGTTGATATGCGATATCAATGTCATCAGTTTAAGTTAGTCTACTCGGTAATCAAGAAACCAAAGATTGGGCTATACGAGAGTGACACATTCCATGTCTCGTGCTTAGTCTTGATATCTTGGACAAAGGGACAATGGCATATATCGGTGATGATCATAAAGGTATAGTCGAATCATCGACAATCTTGTCACTTGGGTAGCAATGATGTGTTGCTAGACACCGCTCATTGCTTATGATCATAAATGTGATTTATGATCATTGCCAACGTGATAAGAGCCTATTGGGTCGCACACATAGAGCTATTTGGATCATTAGAGTGCATGGGCTAATTATTTGGGTTATGGTTTCACTTTAATTTCATATTAATAATGGGCCCAAGAGTTGAGCCATTATTAAGCCCGAAATTAAATCCTAATTGGATTAGGGCTTTGAAACCCATTAGGCCTGGAAGTTGAGTCTCACTATAAATACAACTTTTAAGTGAGAAATTCGTAGGTCTCTTTGCCCTAGCCTCCCAAAAAGGACAGCCGCACTCTTCTCTTGCAATTCCTTGGAGGACGCAAGCTAGCACTGCGAGCGCAAGAGAAACGCATCTGCCGGGACGTGGTGGAAGCGTGGTGATCCCGAGAGGCTCGTGTGGATACCATAGAGAGCTTGAACACGTCAACTGTTCAGGTTTTGTGATTCGACTCTACAGTTGAGTGAGAGATCTCAACCGAAAATTAGGTATGAAAATTTTCGAACACCCGGTTTACCCCGTTTCACTTGGATCCTGGAGGGTTTCGGTTAAATTCCGCTGCGCTGTTTGGCTCCCGAAACCCAACACATTGAATGTCATTAGCTTGAGTTTGCTTGAAGAATTTGAGTGGTTTTAGCTATGGCATTAGTTAAAGGTTTTGGTTGAATTATGGTGGACTAGAGGAATTGAGAGAATTGGATTGATGTTACAAGACATCATAGATTGGCTTGTGATAGTTGGTTGTGATCTATGCAACATGTTCTATGTGTATATGAAATTTGGAGGCATTCCAAGCATGTTTGATATGTGTAGGAAGTGTCCAAAGTTCATAGCAGCAAAACCGGAGTTTTTCTGGGCATTTTGCAGGTTTGGCGACGCGTCGCCAATCCCCACGAGTTCCCACGACGCGTCGCCAAGACCTCAGAAAACTGGCAGAACGTCGACAACTGTGGCGACGCGTCGCCAAGACAGCATTTGACACCCGGTTTTGTTTTTGGCATAACTTTTTGCTCCGGTGTCCGATTGAGGTGATTCAAGATTTCACACAAAGCTAAGAGGGAGTACTATCACCTCCATGTTTTAAAAACACTTAAAATGCCCTAGTTTTAGATTTATATTAACTCAAAGTGAAGGCAAGTTTTAAAGGAAACTATGTTGCAATGATCACAACAAAGTATTACTGGCCCAGGTGAGAGGTTTAGAACCCTTGGCAACCTAGCCGTGCCGTAGCCATGAGGTTGCAAGGTGAAACCTTGTTCATCTAGTCTACATCAAAGAGGCCCTGCGGCCTAGTCTACAAAGTTCCACCATAATTCCTCGGCATAACGACTATGGGAAGGCTACATGATTGCATCCAGTAAGCTTCGGCTTGCTAGGAGCGGGTTAGTGATCAGAACTCGCTAAGCACGGAATGATGCACCGTGAGGAGGACTAGTTTAAGGAGAGGTCTTTATGGCCTAGTCATATGTGCATATATCAAACCCTTATGATGTGTGAGCTCGCAGCAAGTTTACATATGTTCATCATATGTCCAGTCCTAGTAATTTTCTTGCAGGTACACTGAAGATCCCTTACTGAGAATTGTTGAATTCTCATTCCCTGGTTTTGTTATGCAGAGACTGAAGTTGCTGGACCGGGTAATGATTGAGGATTATCTCAGTAGTACTCTTTTGTGTGTACAGGTATGAAAGTTGAGAATCCTTGTGATTGTAGTCTACATAAGTGCTTAGTTGGCTTGTTGGTCAAGTAACAGTACTAACTAGTATCTTCCTTTGGCTGCAGAGCCTAGTAGCACTTGGCAAAGGACTTTTGAGACTCGCCACTAGGACGTGTATCCAAGGTGGGAGTTAGGTTAAAGAGATCTCAGTAGAGTCTTGTATATTTATACAGTATTTTAGTTGCCTCCATAGTCTATGTTATGAGGAGTCCTCGACTCTAGGATTGCTCTTGGGTGAGGGCATTAGTCTACTTTATGTATGAATGTTCTCACGAGTTGTTATGTGTAGTAAACTCACACAAATGTTGATTTTTGTATGCTTTGGCTATTTGTACTTATTTTTGTGTAGAAATCACTTGGCCAAGTTAATGTTTTAATGTTTTATGGTTTTAGTAAACCAAGTCAAAGCATAAGAGCATGCATATTGCATATTCTAGGTTAATCAACTAGTATAATGGGATTTAATCCGCACACATACACAACTAGCCAATTACAATCCACCGTGAGACCAACTCTCATAGGGCTTCCTGGGCAGGGGCACTGGCGGTCGTGTCACAAGCCGTCACTAAACTTAGTGACGGCTAGCCGCCGCTAAATTAACGAGGGCAAGCCGTCACTAATACTATCTATAATTTAGTGATGGCTAGCCTTCGCTAAATTAGCGAGGGCAAGCCGTTACTAAATTTAGTGACAGCTAGCCATCACTAAGTTAGCGAGGGTAAGCCTTCACTAACTATGACCATAATTTTGTGACGGCTAGCCTTCGCTCACTTAGTAAGGGCAAACCGGCTCCATAAGTTAGTGACAACTAGCCATCACTTTTAAAACTTTGTTCGTTCATTTTTAGAAAAATAACTGAGATAATAAATTTTTTAACCATAAAACAAAATTTTATCCTAAATTATAATATTTTTTTTATACAAGCATGGATCCATCGATCCCTACATTTTCATCGGAAAAGAAACTGAAAGTAATTGAAATTTATCATTATCGAAACAAATGAAAAGAAAATGGAATAAAAATCTCATTAAAAGCTAGTCATAGTTAGTCATCTCTAGTTTTTGGAATATTACCAAGGGCAACCCGTATTTATTTTTTGAACCTCTTACTAAAATTAGTGACAGCTAATCATCACTAAATTAGTGAAGGCAAGCTGTCGCTAAAATTAGCGACTATTAACCGTCACTACTCAGCGACTTTAGCGACAGCTTACCGTCGCTAAAGTTAGCGACTTCTAACTGTTGCTAAATTAGCGACGACAATCCGTCGCTAAAATTTAGCGACTGTCTTTCACCGTACTTTTAGCAAATTTTGGCTGTCACTAATTTGTGACTGTTTTTAGCCGTCGCTACTTAGTGGCTATTTTAAACCGTCACTAAATGGCAATTTTCTAGTAGTGCTATTCAAGCTCCATCTTTATGGCCTTTATAATTCTCCGCTCGAACAACCCAGAACTACATCAAATTCATCGGCAATATATGAAAAGTATAACGCTTAGAAAATAATGAGTATGAATTGTTTGTATTATTATTTTTAAGAATGAAATGATTTAAGTTATGAGTGTACATAGGAACTTAATTCTTAGGATAATCATTTTGTACGTTTGATGTGACAATCTCATCTAAAGGCAGTTCCAATTTTACCGGGTACGTCAAGTTAAAAAAAAAATGTGAGAAATTCTAGAAGTTGGTTTTTGTTGGGGATGACCTAATTAAGAGATCAACTGATATTTACCAGTATTTTACCCATAAATTAAATCAAAGATTTATTGGGGTAATATTGGCAGTATATATGTGGCATTATATTGCTTAAATGTCAAAGGAACAAATATATTTTCTCTGTTTTGTATTAATTAATCATTTTATTTTTTTTACCAGAAGTTTAACTTAAATATATTCATATTAATATACATTAAAAAAATTCTTAAAAATGATATTTAGAAACTATAATCTTTAAAGTTTCATTTTCATATAAAATATTCATATTTTTATACTCTTTCCGTTTCACATTAATTGATCCATTTATTTTTTTTAACTGAATTTTGACTTGAATATATTTATATTAATATGTATTGAAAAAAATTATTAAAAATGATATTTAGAAACTATAATATTTAAAGTTTCATTTTTATATAAATTATTTATAATTTTATAATAAAGTTTGAAAGAAATAAAATTTTAAATTAATTGATGTAAATAGTAAAACGATCAATTTTTATGAAACGAATGGAGCAATAAATTTTAAAAAAAATAAAATTATAAATTAATTATAGTGAATGGTAAAATGATAAATTTTTATGAAAACGGAAGAGTAATAAATTTGTACATGGTACATGAGATGCAAAGGAGATATGCGCAGGACATATGGCAGCCGATTAGAATGCAAAATTACAAGATAGGTGGCGGAGATGCATGGTGTATGAGAAGGCAAAATTATTATGCATGAAATCATGAGATACACATGTAATTATGATGCATGAAATTATGGAAATGGACGGGAAATACGTAATGTTTAAGGAAATGTATATGTACAAGCTTGCATGAAAGATGGTGTAGGTGGCGTTCATAGGAGAGTAAGGAGCCAAGGTGGCGGCAAAAGAAAATAAGGAGGAATAAAAGGCTGATCAGTTATGTGTTTATAGGTGGCCAAATTCTTGTGCATGGTACATTGTGGCATTCTTGTGCAAAGGAAGCATTAAAGGGTAAGAACACGTGTCACAAGCTTTACAACATGCACAACCGGTTATGCCTATAAATATTGCTTCAAACCTCCACTGCAATCCGTGCCTAAGCCAATTTCTAAACATATGTTAGTACAAGAGAGTAAGAAAGGAGAAAGAAATAACGAAAGAGAAAGTGATAGGAGAGGAGAAGTTCATCATAATGATCACAAGGAAGCTTGAAGGTTGTCTCTAGAGAAGCTTGATTCATTTGGGATTGGTAAGGAAATGAGGGTTTCTTGAATTCTGAGCTTAATTATATAAGCTAACAATTTTACATTTGCTATGTAGTCCCGATGCATCTGCAAGAAATCTAGTTGTTTTGTGACAAGATTGTCCTTGGATGATCAATACTTCATTTATCTGTAGCTTGGCTCCCTGAGGATAGAACCAAGTGTCCATTTGTCAAAGCAAATATTGTCTTATTACTATGTTCCTTGAGCTCTATGATTGGTTTTCTTGTTAATGTGCACATGATTTATTTACATTTACTTGTAGCTTACTCATTGGTTCTTCTAATACATTTTCTTACTGAGTTTCTTTCGAGACTCATCACTTACTTATCAATGCAGAGAAACCGGATCATACTAGTTAGAGATTTACTTGTAGTTTGTGTGTACTAGTATTTTACCGTGTAGGTGGACTCTGAACTTTGAATTATTGGCCAATATACTTCCTAAGCTTATATAAGCTTTTAATTACTCATCCTAACAATGTTTGTTGGATTGAGTGTTTCATAGACAACTTTGGACCTTGGTAGAGTAAAGAAGTTTCTTGGAGATTTTACTGAAACTACCAAATATGCACCACTTAAGTAGAAATTTTATCTATATAATGCTGGTGAAAGTCTTCTTAGCCTTGTAATTCCTGTTTCTGTATATCTAAGGCCGATTTCTCGAGAACAACAACTTGTTTGTAATAGGATTATAAATATTCTATATTCAATGACTTTAAATACAAAGCTACGTAATTCTATTACTAGACTTTCTGTACAAACTTTCCATTTTTTTGTAATTTTGTTAAATTTGTGGGATTTAATATCTAAAATCTAATTCTTAATAGGGATGGCAATTGGGTGGGTCAGGTCAGGTTTAGGTCAGGTCATTCAGGTTCATGTCTACTCGGGTTAGCAAGAATTCAGGTCTAGGTCGGGTTCAGGTCAGGTCATTTGGGTTCGGTTTGATTTCAGGTTGAGTTGATTTCAGGTTCGGGTTGGGTTGGGCCGGGTTTATTTGGGTTCGAGTTCACTTCATATCGGGTAATTTTAGTCTCAAGTAACTCCAGGCCAGCTTTCGGGTCAAATTCGGGTCAATCTTTGTGTTCATGTGGGTTACTAGTGTGAAGTCAAAACGATTGAATCTATTCAATTTTTTTTAAAATTTAAATCAAATAATTCAATTTTTTGTGTGATTTAATTTAAATTTAAAAAAATTAATATTAATATTTGATTATTTTTCTAAACCCATACCCTTTAACTATCATTGTACAGATTATTCAGATCTTCACCCAGCTATCACTCAGACATACACAACGACAATTTTGTTATGCTTATGTTTCAATGAATTTTCTTTGAAATTACAACAAAATGCAAATCAAGTTCATTATCAGTAACTAAATTGTAAAAGTTAAAAAATTTTGGGTGAAAGTGCAAAGATTTCAAAAATTTTAGGATCCATATTGTAATTATTATGGGTGACTAAAATAAATTTTTTAAAATTTAGGTTCCTTATTGCACTATACTTAAAAGTTTATGGATGAATATTGCAATTTTAATAATTGCCTATTAAGATCATTAAACTTACTAAATATAAAAAATTACTTCTGATGGAAAAATCCAAATTTGGGATTCACTAAATATAGATGTTTTTTCTCCAAATAAGATACTTGTAATATATAGAAGTCCTAAAAAAATAGAAGTTACTAAATATGAAAATCCTTTCTCAAAATATGAAAATTATTAAACATGAATATCTTAAAAAAAGAAATGAAAATACTAAATATGAAAGTCTTATATTCAAATATGAGACTTACTAAATATGAAAGTATAAAAAAATGGAAGTTACTAATAACGGAGGTCACAATTCCTAAATATAAGACATACTGAATATGAAAGTCTCAAAAACTGGAAGTTACTAAACATGGAAACCTCCATATTTAGAACTGACTTAATATGGAAAATAATGAAAGAGGAAAGTTAAGGTTTATGCTGAAGGTTAAAATCAGGTATTATCGGGTCATCTCGGGTTTGAGTCATTTCGGGTTCTGGTCAATTCAGGCTTGGGTCATTTCGGGTTATGGTCAATTCAGGCTCGGGTCATTTCGGGTTTGGGTCATTTAGGTTCGGGTTTTCTCAGGTTTCCCTTTAATCGGGTTCGAGTTCAGGTCGTTGACTTTTTTAGCCAAATCGGGTCAGATCAGGCTTAGGTTCGAGTGGGTTGATCCAGGTCATCGGGTTGGGTCTGATTTTGCCATCCCTAATTCTTGAACTTTATTTATGTAACAAAAAAATTATTTATCAAACAACAATTATTTGAATTTTTAAATGTAGAACTCATAATGTTTGACACGTCTTCGGCTTATTAACATGTTCTATGAGAAAATTTTGCCTAAAAACCCTAGTAAGGATTTATCTGTAAAAAACCAAAAGCCATTCTAAGTGCTTGTTCGGGCTAAGAAAATAATTTGACTTGTTGGTTTTTCTTTTCTAAATCATCTTTTTGGTTGCTGGATGAGGAAGGTGTGTCATTTAACAAGTTAGATCAATAAATAAAGGCAAAATAAAAGAATGAACCACCAATATTTTAGACCCAGCTCAAGTCAGCCATTAATGTTTTTTAGCGTTATTCAAAATAATCAAATAAACCACTAACGTTATTCAAATAGGTCAATTTACCCACTCAGCTCTTGACATATTACAAAACTCCATCATTAACTTTTTAAAATTAACAAAATAATTTCACTTGGTTTAAAACAATTCAAATATGCTATTTTTACCATTTATAAAATTTCATAACCACATTCCACAATTGCATTTTTTGGGCACAATCTATTCGTTACTGCTTCTAGCTCGTTCAAAGTGCACCATCTCCGTTACCCAAGATGGGATGCCTCTGACCCCACATTGTCACTCCCGAATAATTTCTTGCTCATATTAATGATTGACGTAAGATTATGATGTAATATAAGATAGAGTAAAAGGAGGAATATCATAACTACTGTCAACAAGTTTAGGAGGATCTCAATTATTACCCACAAATGGAGTCCAAAAATTAATGTTAGCTTCAAAAATGTAGTTCAAATGTTAAATTAATAAACTGTTGAGGCGTTGGGAGCAAAAGTATAAAATGTAAGGACTAAACTTGGTATTTTATACTAAGATTCATTTAGACTTAACGGTAAAAGTTACAAGAGTGGCCAATTTGAGCTGACTCAGAAATGTTAGTGATTTATTTGGCAAAAAAAAAAATTATTAATAAATAAATCAAGCCAGCATAAAAATATTAGTGGTTTATTTATTATTTTTACCATCAATAAAATATAGTTGGATTAAAATGCAATTTCCGATTTGCCCTCAAAGTTTGGACGCACTTTCTTGACTTTTTCAAATGAATGGGTCATTGTTGTGGCTAGAAGTCTCATCAAAGAAAAGTTTTCAAGAAATAAAGGAACAAAATAACGGCATTATTTGGTCATAAACTATTCACACAATTGGACATCGGTCCTTTTAACAACAAACATTACAACGAAAAAACTTTGAATTACTAGAAAGTAGCAATCTTAACCATCTTTCTCTTAATGTTGCAACGTCTTTTATGTGTCAAATCTTACACACATCACACCCTGTCGTTACACTTCCACCCTCATTAAAACATAATATATACCTAGAGTGTCCTATTATTCTGTCACCATCTCATCAACTCCTCTCTAGCCACCACCATCATTTCTTCTCCTCCACCTAAAATGCATTGCCATGTGGATTAGGTCCTCTTTGACCGCCAAGACCTCCAATCTTTGGCTGGTCAATCGATCCGGATTATTTTTTCCGGATTGAATACAGACATGGCATAGATTCACCAACCCGGAGTTGTGGCAAGTGTTGCATGTGGAGTTGACGATGCCAGGGAGTGATTCTAGGGGCATTTTTGTGATGGGATAGGGGCAAATGGTAGGGGCGGGGGAAGGGCCAACACAAGCTATTGGAGGTAGGCAGTGGCTGTGATAGGTTTTGACAAAAAAAAATATATATATTAGAGTCAAACCCTTTTGCTTATAAAAGGGGTTGTATGGAAATAACCAAGATGTTCTCTTGGTCTGATTTATCTAAATAACCACTTCTATGCTTTTTTAAGCTACCACAGCTATTAAACTGAGACTTTAACTTATAAATAATATTTAAGTATAATAATTACCTTGGTAATCTGGTTTTTACCATTTCAACTAACGTTGTCCAAAGGTATAATCTCCCTTATGGTCACTAATGATCTCAGTGACATACCATAGAACTGGGGCTAGCTAAGCACGGATCTGCCAGCCAATAAAGGGAAATTGAAACATTAGTTATAGTTTGGAGACCAATGGTCCAACATGTGTTTGAATGTTTTATAGCTTAGATGTCTTGTAGGATGTCAACCTTACAACCCATGTGAGACTTCCGTTGAACATGGCAACATTTTGGTAGTTCAAACTTCAAGGGCTTCCGTGCTTCATGCTTCCTAATTAAGGTGCTGAAATGAAACAAAACCTATATTTGGAGGATCAATAGCGTATTATACCCAAAAATTAATCGAAGTCGGAGCATGTAGGAGTATTTGTCTGCTGCAACAAGCAAGCTCTCTCAAACATTTTCACGCGAGAAAACAAATGGCAGAAACCGAGCCAATTCGTCGCCGGAAGGCCTTATCGGCTCAATTCGCCGTTCTCTTTTCAGCACTTGTCCCGGTCGTCGCAGCCGTTATCTTTTACAGACTTGACCCGTTCGACGCCGCTGCTCTGCCGCTTCATGAGCAGTGGCGAATCCAGGATTTTTGGTTCGGGCTTTCTCAGCTCCCGCCGGCCGCCGCCCCAATGACGAACGGCCACCTGCTGGCTGGAGCTGAGTTCGTCGGCGTCGGAAAGATGGTGGGCCCAGAAGATATTGTGTACGATGCAAAGTCGAAGATCGTCTACACGGGCACCGCCGATGGGTGGGTTAAACGAGTCAACGTAATGGACTCGGCTAATGACTCAGCTGTGGAGGATTGGGTCCGAACCGGTGGTCGACCTCTGGGAATCACTCTATCGAACAACGATGAAGTTATCGTGGCGGACGCTTACAAGGTTTGTTTTAAGGATTAATTAATTTAATTTCGATCCATTTCCATTATGTGTATTAACCCAGCTGTCTGATTTTACATATTCTCCATAGAAGTGTGAACTAGGAAACTTGATGATGAAAAACGGTGTTAGAACAAGTAATAGTATTTTTTTTTTTCATAGAACCAATAAATGACAAAGAGCTGTCTTAATGGTTGGTAGTTAGTAATTAGTAGGCATTTCCTTTGATATATTTATGACTGGAGTTGGAGGTCATGATGACCAGTATGACCACGAGCTTTTAACGCTAATTGCTGACGTTAATCACTAGCTTATATCAGTAATGAACAAGACATAATAGCTCAACCCAGTTGGATGGGAAGAGTGTGATAGGAGATCTTGCTTGTATGGAGCTGTACAGTAGAAGTTGCTTCTAACAGAATAGGATGGATCAATGGAAACATGAGTTATATGGTCCTGAATAGTTGGGAATGAGATCAAGTTAATCAATTGATTGATAGAACATTTTACGGACTAATTGTTAACATTGTGATTATATTTGAAGGGGCTGTTAAAAATAAGTCGAGAAAGGAAGATTGAAGTTCTGGTGAATGAGGCAGAGGGTGTGCGTTTTAAGCTCACAGATGGGGTTGATGTTGCTGAAGATGGAATTATTTATTTCACAGATGCTTCATATAAATACGAGTTACATGATTTTGCACTGGACATATTGGAGGGGAAGCCCTTTGGTCGGTTCTTGAGCTATGATCCAAAGACTGGGAAAACCGCTGTGCTGGCCAAGGATCTCTACTTTGCCAATGGAGTTGCAGTGTCTCCGATCCAAGATTTTGTCATATTTTGTGAGACCCCAATGTATGTTTCATAACAAACTTGCCAGCTTTAGAAAATTTACTTTTGCTGTTCTGTTGGGAGCTTTGTCACTGACAGTCTAATTGATACGTGCAGGAGAAGATGCAAAAAGTATTATAGACAAGGGGAGAGGAAAGGAAGAATTGAAAATTTCATTGACAACTTGCCTGGCTATCCTGATAATATTAGATATGATGGAGAGGGATACTACTGGATTGCAATTTCATCGGTACTCCTTGTTCTTTGCGTTTCCATTTTCAAGTATAGTAGGAAGCTTTCATAAGGGGGTGAGCCGGTGAGGGAAGTATCTTACAAAGGGGACGCAGACAAAGCCTCCCATAGACCTGAAAATCCGGCCTTTAGGTCAGAGGTAGCTCGTAAACCGGCAGTTTTACCATTGCAGCAAAGCTACTGTTTTGTTAAAAGTCAATTCATTTTAACTTAAGTCAACTAATTTATTTTTATTTTTTTCATCTTTTTTATTTGAAACCAATTTTATTTGAAAGCCAATGTTATGTAGATACAATAATCCATTGAAAAGTAAATTTTCATAATATTGTTAAATTTGTATGAATTTTTCTTTTTTAAGACTTTAAATTAGAAAAATTCATAAAAATTTAGTAAGATTATAAAAATTGCATTTTCAATGGATTATTGTAACTACGTAATATTGAATTTTAATTAAAATTAGTTTCTAGTGAAAAGAACGTAAAAATAAAAATAAGTTATTTTGTAATCAATTGACTTAAGTTAAAATGAATTAGGTGTAAATAAAAAATGGATCATAGTCTGCAAACAGGTTACTGTGATTTGAATATGATACTACATGAACACCGAAAGCAATACTACTAAGGTTAAAAGTACCATACTGAGTGCATTGGGAGGTCCATGCCTCCTTGTTTCAAATTTAAGTTCTTTATGATATCATTACCAATACTTCAGGTATCTTGTCTTGACTTAAGTTTGAGATCGAATGGTCGTCTAACAGTTCGTGTTGATGATATCGATAGGGTATGACCTATGCTTCGGAGTTAGCGTTTAAATATCCAATCATCCGAAAGGTGGCTGCGATCATGGAGAAGTACACAGGGAGGCCAAGCTTTGAGAAGAATGCGGGAGTGTTGCAAGTTGATCTGGAAGGAAAACCAGTTGCTCACTACTTTGATCCGAAGTTAATTTTGATTACAGGTGGACTTAAGGTTGGGGATCATCTTTACTGTGGATCCATCATCTATCCGTATATTATCCGGCTCGATCTGAATCAATATCCAGCTCAATCTCCAGAATGAGCAACAAATCCTTCGGTTTGAATAATGAAATTGGTAAGAAGAAGAAATGTAGTTCCACGAAAAATAGAAGAGTGAAAAGGAAATGATTTTCTCATTTTTACGGTTGTTAGGGGTTGTTTGGTAATGTTTTTGAGACATTATAAAAATATCAAGTAGAAAATTTGGTGATTTACAAAATTTACCCTGTGGTTTGATCTAATATACACATTGCTTCCTCTATTTTTAAAAATCTATATTTTAACCCTATTTCCTTTATAGTGTCCAACAACAACTTTTGATATCCTAAATTAAATTATCTGATAACGATGTCTTAGTAATTTGAAGATTTTTAATATTTTTTTATAGTTAAATAACTTTTAAAAAATACTTTTATACATCTATAAAAAAAAATTGATAATTTAAAATGTCTATTAATTATAAAAAAAATATTAAAGAATTTAAAATTATTGAAAGATAATTATTATATAATTTAAATTATAATTTCAAAAATTAATATCAGATAATAGAAAAAAATTATAAGATAAAATATAAAATTTTTAAAATAAATGAGGTAAACTGTAGGTTAATGTAAATACACAAAGAAAATTGGATGGGACCTAAAGTAGGAGGAATCAGCTGGGTAGGCTGAATCTTTCTAAAAAGGGCCAAACACAGTACTTATCTAACGAACCCAAAATGTACCAATTCAACCACTATCTCGTCCGTTCCTCTAGATGATTCACAATCTAAAAATCTCATCAACCCCAAAAAAATACTTAATTTGGCCATTATTATTTGTTTTATTATTTTTTTTATTTTTTTTATTTTTTTGCAGTGAAATCTACAGCTGTTAAGATCTTTGAGGTCATGTGATGATTTGGGACGTTTTGATAATACGGAAATCAAACGTGGAAAGTACACATGGGGGAAAAAGCAACGCGTGGTCCTATCTTAGGGTATAAGTGTGGACACACATAATAAAAACTATATAAACAAAAGTGTGTTCCATAAAAGCCCAAACTATTTTTTAGTAATAAAAGGATCACATTTGTGGACTTGCAATTTGCCCGAACCTTATATGATTTTGTATTTAATGGTTAAAGTCAACCCTGGAAATCAAATTGTATCACCAAAAACCGACCCCACCTGACTTCACACTTTGAAACCCAACTTAACCTACAAACCTTCAAACCCGATTAAATCTGACTCACATATAAAACAGTTTGGGCCAGTGAGGTTACAAAATTTAGCCTCGCTTTAATGCTAAACATATTTCCCAGTTAAAATCACTCCATGATAATTATGACTGCTAGCACTTGATGACATTTTAGTCTTTTCCTTAACCAGCCCTAACATTGTGCTTGGCAATTAGAGTAATACTTTATCTAGATTTCATCCATTGCTTACACACCATAAGAAAAAATAGTGAATATAAAAATGAAATAAAAAATTAGTTAGATTTACCAGACATGTTATAAATGAAAAAGTAATTTCATAAAGATGTTAACAACATTATGCCTAACTGCAGTGAAAATCACTATATTAAGTATGAACTTTCTAGTTACTAAATTATTAAATAAGTGATAATTTTATAAAAAATTATGGATCTCAGGAAGGAAATTGTGTTCAGTACAAGTGTATGAAGTTTCTGCTTACTGACTACGATTATCAAAATTGTGATTAAATTAACAACTTGGTTAAGTCCAAGGATGGACTCGTGTTTTTTCCCTTTTGGGCCTGGAGTGGTTAGTATAAAGATTAAGAACGCGAACTGATCCACATGCATCACCTAATTTCTATTTTTTGAATCTGGACCGACATGTACCCGCACGAAACCAGAATGATCATCGGTTCAAATCAATTCAGGTCACTTGGTTTGGCGGGTTGGATGAACACCTATCAGCACCTAATGAAGGATTTCATCACAAAGAAAAAGGTTAGGGGAATATGGAAGCCATCTCCGAATCTCACCCCAATTAGCTCCCCGATGATCCCAAAGAAACGAAATTACAGGAAAATTTGTGCTTTCATCTTCTCATACAGTTCCAGATCTAGATTATTGTTAAGATCGTTCCATCCATGATAGGAAGAATTTCAAATAATGATATACCTGTAAGGATGAAGGAAAATGTGGGCAGATTCCCACGAAAAAATGGAGAGGCTTTTTGTAAAGCCAAGGAGCAGATAGATGTACTCTTAATCACTCTAATGCTGCTATAACCGCATCCACAACCTCTTGGGTGCTGCTGCTCCCTCCTAGGTCCTTTGTACGGTATTTGCCCTCTGATATGACTCGTTTCACAGCAGTTTCTAGTCGATCGGCAAATGATGGGAACTGGAGATGTCTCAACATCATGGCGGACGAGAGAAGCAATGCCACTGGATTTGCCTTCTTTTGTTCCACCAGTTTCTCATGTCCAACGTTCCCTGCAGACGCACCTTGTTCGAAAATAGCATGACCAGCACCAACATTACCTGCATGACCGTCAAGAGTGGGAGTGAACTTCAGAAAGATCCTTTCACCCTATAGGATAATGTTTCTCAAAACTAATTTGTAGCGAGAAAATATCACAAAGGAAAATTATATAATGAATCAAATGCAAGTCCTTGAGAACTACCAACAATTATCCCCTCAGTAACCAAGTAAGTGGTGACAAATGAGTGAAGCAGCCCAAACACAATGTCAAAGAATTCAAGATTCAAGAATCTGAACAAACCTCCAGGCATGACTCCTGTGCCACCAGCAATACCAGCTGCGGTATTTGCCACCAAATTGCCATATAGATTTGGTGTCACCTGAAAAGCATATAACAAATAGCATGATATTGGGAACCACCTTCATTTTGCTGATTATCAGAATAGTGTGTAGACGTGGATAAAGAGGAATAAAAACTTAAAAGGTTAGTTTCTTAAAAAGACAAAGATCTTTAAAAAGCACTGTTTGACATTCTTGGATGCTATACCAAACTCAGACTGCAACACTAGTAACAAGTTAAATCATCTTCCCAACAATCTCTTTTTGTTCTAGGTGTTGCCCGCCAGCAGGGATTTCTTCAAAATGAAACACATTTAGAAGTTTATAAATCTCAAGCTTGTCATCTGAAAGAGCTAGCAAGAACTTCAAAATCAGAAACCCACCCTGAAATAAGAACACATAGCAGGTTTTGCCTAATGAATATAGTCAAGCTCCCAAAGTCTTAAAGCATACCATGACATCAAATTGCTCAGGCCTAGAAACAAGTTGCATGCAGCAGTTATCCACAATAATCTCATTGTACTTGATCCCAGGATACTTCGTAGCAACCTCTCGACAGGATTCCAAAAAAAGCCCATCTGCTAGCTTCATAATGTTAGCCTTATGAACAGCTGTGACTTTCTTTCTGTTGTTCAGATAAGCATACTCGAAGGCATACTTCGCAATCCGCTCAGAACAGAACTTTGTTATCACCTAGCAAATGAGTAGTGTCAGCCTAAAGACAGCAAATCCAAACTTACCAGAAAGAATTAATTCAATAAACAAGCAAATCATAATAACATCAAAAATCAAGCAGTGTTCATAACAACAATCCAAATTTAAGAGACCATCATGATCACTGGTCCATCACTGCAATTGAAACAACTCGAGAGACAGATTTGGTCATGACGCTATCGAAATTCTCCACAAGACACAACACAACAATACAAACTAAACCAGCAGATCAGCTAAACTACATAACTTTCTTGAAATGTAAGGAAGCAAGAAGATAGGATACGACAGAGGTTGAGAAGAGTACCTTAAGACTCTCGACAACTCCAGGAACAACTTCATGCTCGAGGCCGGCGTATTCCCCCTCAGTATTCTCCCTAATCACAACAATATCCACATTCTCGTGCCTGGTCTGCAAACCAGGCAAATTGCAGCAATTCACGAGCGAAGCATACAAATCGAGCTCCCTCCTCAGCTGGAGGTTCAACGAGCTCACCCCTCCCCCCATTGGCGTCGCTAAGCCTCCCTTCAGGCACACCTTATTCTTCCTTATTGAATCGACGACCTCCTGCGGCACGCGCTTCATGTCCCCGTGGACTTCATACTTCTCGAAGTAGACCGGTGCGTGCATCGCCTCCATCACCTGCTCCACCGCTCCGGTGACCAGCGGACCAATCCCGTCGCCCGGGATCAGCGTGACAGCACGCGGAGCTCCGTCTCCGGGTCGGGGCATGTAGGTGACGGATCGGGCTTGGGTGAGGTTGGAGCAGGAAGGGCTCAGTAGCTGCTTGAGGAGTGGTACGGATCTCCTGGCCATGGCGTTGGGGAGCCGATCCGGGGCGGGTTTTAGGGTTTCCGGGAGCGTCTGCCGGGAAGAGCAGGAGACGTTTGACTATTCCTGACGCAGAGCGACCAAGCATGAAGATGGATGAAGGAAGCGAATAGCCAGCAGAGAAAAAGCGGACTTAGTAATCAAAAATTAAAAATAAAACGAATTTTGGAGGACTTTCGAAAAAAGAACAAAACGAATTTTTGAGGCAGTAAGGATCCGGTGCGACCGAGAGTAGATTCTGTCGGTATCAGTTTGCTGAAATCTGGGCCTGAAAATATAAACGGCCCACGGGCCAGCGGAAAATGAATCTAGTGACACGTGGAAGATTTTGAGTCCTATCATTTTATGTTCACCCAGTTCATTTTAGTTTAAGTCAATTTATTTTAAAATGACTTATTTTTATTTTTATATATTTTTTATTTAAAACTAAATTTAGTTAAAATTCAATACTATGTAGCTCCAATAATCAATTGAAAAATACAATTTTTGTAATCTTACTAAATTTTTATCAATTTTTTTACGTTAATGTATTAAAAAGGAAAAATTCATAAAAATTTAACAACATCATGAAAACTTACTTTCAAATGGATCATTACATATATATAATATTGAATTTTAAATGAAATTGAATTCAGAAAAAAAAAGATGTAAAAGCAAAAATAAGTTAGTTGACTTAAGTTAAAATAAATTAACTCCTTCTTTTTTTAATTTAAGTCAACTTAATTTAAAATATTTTATTTTTATTTTTATATATTTCTTGTCACAAATCAATTTTATTTGAAATTCAATATTATATAGATATAATAATCCACTTGAAAGTGAATTTTCATGATATTGTTAAGTTTTTATGAATTTTTATTTCTTAAAAAAATTTATAAAAAATTAGTAAGATTATAAAAAATTTATTTTCAAATATATTATTATATCTACATAATATTGGATTTTAAATAAAATTAGCTTTGGGTAAGAAAATGTAAAAATAAAAATAAATCATTTTGAATTAAGTTAAAATTAATTGGCTCGTAATCTAAAATAACTTATTTTAAATTTTTATACTTTTTTCCTAGAATTAATTTCATTTAGAAATTAATATTATATAGAAGTGGTTCGATCGATTTCCAAGGGATTAAATCTCAACAAATGAAGTTATAAGATAGAATAAAGTAACAAGTTTGTAGTATATTGTTTTTTCAAATTCTATGAACTCTTTACTTCTTACATATATTCTTTTGCCCATATAAACCCATTCTTTAGGTAGCTTTCTTCCTTTCATCTTTTACTAGAATTAGTTCTCCAAGCACTTACAGTCCTTTCATCCAAGATGGATAGGCGTTATGAGGAAAAGGCCACCTAAGTTAAGGTGGGGCATGCGAATGCCTCAAAAAATCATCTTTAGCATTCTCCTCAAAGGAGGTTTGGTTATTTTCGATAAAATTTTGGAACTATTCCTTGCCTCATCTCCATAAGGTCTTTATCTTGTGTCATTGTGTTTTGGAAAAAGTCCTCATTCCCAATGACAACATTTAGACAACTTGTTAGGGGACTTCTATCAATTGAAGGCAAATGAGCTTACCTATGCTAGAATTTTGGAAATGAATAGTCCATTTTCTAGGGGGACCTTGTTGCCCTAAGGGTTTTGAATGGGTTTGATTTAAAGAAAAGCATGCAGTACACCATGTCTTGTGGGAGTTAAGGACTGGAGTTCGTTAATAGGCTTCCCCATTAGCCTATGGCTTGGTGCGTGTAAGTAAAATCTTTTCTTTCACCTTTTGTGTTCTTAAGATAGACCTAGATGTCCTAATTCTTTTTTCTTGTATAGGCACTTTGGTGTGCTCAGGAATAATTGCCATTATTGAGGTTTTGAATGTCAACCTCCACAACTAGAAGGCAAAGGTAGAATACCTTGATTTTGTTTTAGAAGGCAAGCCGAGAAAGGTATAGACTATGACAAAGGACTTGGCCAACACCAACGCATTTCTAGAGGAAGTCATGAAGAAGAGCTCTCATTTTTTATTGCCAGATGCTTGATCTTTTGCTTCTTTTTTACTCTTTGTGAGATCTAGGCTGTTGGGTTTCGGGAGCCAAACAAGCGCAGCGGAAGTTAACCGAAATCCTCCAGGATCCAAGTGAAACGGGGTAAACCGGGTGTTCAAAAATTTTCATACCTAATTTTCGGTTGAGATCTTTCACCCAACTTTAGAGTCGAATCACAAAACCTGAACAGTTGACGTGTTCAAGCTCTCTATGGTATCCACACGAGCCTCTCGGGATCACCACGCTTCCACCACGTCCTGGCAGATGCATTTCTCTTGCGCTCGCAGTGCTAGCTTGCGTCCTCCAAGGAATTGTAAGAGAAGAGTGCAGCTGTCCTTTTGAGAGGCTAAGGCAAGAAGCTACGAATTTCTCACTAAAAGTTGTATTTATAGTGAGACTCAACTTCTAGACCTAATGGGTTTCAAAGTCCTAATCCAATTAGGCTTCAATTTCAGGCTTAATAATGGCTCAACTTTTGGGCCCATTATTAATTCGAAATTATTGTGAAACCATAACCCAAATAATTAGCCCATGCATTCTAATGATCCAAATGGCTCTATGTGTGCAACCCAATAGGCTTTTACCATGTTGGCAATGATCATAAATCACATTTGTGATCATAAGCAATGAACGGTGTCTAGCAACACATCATTGTTACCCAAGTAACAGGATTGTCAGTGATTCGACTAAACCTTTATGATCATTACCGATATATGTCATTGTCCATTTGTCCAAGATATCAAGATTAAACACGAGACATGGAATTTGTCACTCTCGTATAGCCCAATCTTTGGTTTCTTGATTACCGAGTAGACCAACTTAAACTGATGACATTGATATCGTATATCAACTCATCCGAGCATGGCCATGCATTTTTCTAAGTCTCACTCTATCAAGGGGCCCGAAGATATCACTCCCATTACATAGGAGGGACAAATCACATCTTGATCATACAAATCCCTCCGTATGATATGTGACATCCCCAATGACCTCCTTCAAGTTCACTCAGTTATGAGTAACAAAGGAAAGTATTAAACTATGTAACTCACATGTAGGGAACCTTGATGACCTTAGGTCAAATGACTACATATACCATGATCACTATGAGAATTACTTATGACACTCATATAATGATTGATGTAGTGTTCTCATGGTGGGTCGGTCTAGTACACAAGTTCTCTAACTTGTACCTATATGTAGACTACATATCTCATATTAGTCTCCACATATGCTAGTCGTTATGTATTATTACAACCCACTCCATAATAATACTAGACCAGGGATGTTTGAGAATATCATTATTCTAGGGTTACAATTATGTTTATTACGTTACGCAGAAACAAAACAACAAATATAATTGCTGAATTAATACCTTACTAAAATATCATGACTCAATGTGCTAAAAATATAATTATCTCATGATTGACTTTTGGGCACAACACTAACATAGGCTAGATTTTGATAAAGTGTTACTTTTATGCGCCTCAGAAGGGTGTTTTGTAGCTCTTTTCGCTAGCTCCTTTTAGGCATCACTATAGAGACACGGGATGTTCAGTGACAGATCCAAAATTTTCTCAAATGAAAGTCCATCTATATATATACACACAAATACTAAATACTAAGACTTTATAATGAAGTATATAAATTTGCATATGTGCTCTAAGGATGAAAAAAATATATCATTATAATTGTTCTCGACAAGTTTTCATAGCTTGAAAAAATGTTACAATAGTGTCATTGTTAATACTGTAAAATACATTTTTTTCAATGTATGCCACTAAATAATCATTCAAAAATTTATCACTCACTTTATTCCGAAAATTGCTCGTTATCAACTTTATTACTGAAAACGCCCTCTCTACAGTTGATGTTGTCATAAGTAAACTCAATGTTAGCTTCAAAAGAAGGTATACTAGTGGATAAATAATACTTTTCTTCATTTCCACCATTTTTTTTGCAAGGCCTTCAATCTCTTTTAAATTAATAAATCTATCATCTTCATGCGCATCCACAATATAATTCCTAATTTGATATCTAAATGCTACAGGTTTAACTGCAGGAAACTCCATCGGATAAAATTCAATCATTCTCAATAACTTTTTCTCATCAAATGCATTGAATGACTTAGATGGGCACAAACAAGCAACATAAAGAAGTAATTTTGTATTTACTTCATTAAAATGACTTCTTAGCTTTTTAAGTTGCATATCTATAACACCATTAAATAAATCAATTTTATAATAGTGCAAGTTATTAACCTGTAAACCTTTTTTATGGCTTCTTGGAGCATATGAATCCTCAATTCTTAGAATGTGAATGTCATGCTCATTATAAAATGAAGAAACAGTAGTTAAAATAAATCTTAATTCTTCATCTTTCATATATTGCAACTTTTTTCTAGCAATTTTAACAAGTGACATTGCATTAACAATCTCTTGATCTTTTTTTTGTCAAGTCAAATTCAGATCATTTATAAGCCCCCAACATCTTGACCATCAAGGCAGGCAAAAGGCAAAGTCAAAAGCTCCCAATAACTCTAAAAGACGATCTATTTTTGCTCTTTGATCTTGCAGTATGTCATCTTTTTCAATATCTTCAGAGACCTCAATAATTAAAGCATACATGTTCTTAACGTTTAAAAGTGAACCATAATGAGATCATCAACAAGTATCACCAGCCCTTTTAATACTTTTTTTTATTTAAATTTTGACCAGTTTTAAGGTTATGATTAACCAATGATTCCACAACTTTCTATACTTGCTTATCTCTAAGCTTATCTTGTTATTTACAAGAAGCTCCAATCACATTCAACAATCGAGAAATCAAGTCAAAGAAATCATTAATAGCAAAATATTTTTTTGTGAAAAACTTAAGTGTGCGTTATAGCTAATGAGCAAAACAATAATTGTAGTATGTAGATTGGTTTTCTCTCATAATCAAAGTTTTTAAAACATTAAACTCATATTGCATGTTACTAGCTCTATCATATCATTGACTTCAAAATCTGGATGGACTTAGTCCATGTTCTAAAAGCATAGAGTCAATGACAACCTTAAGTAGCACAGCTAAAGTATCAGTTACATGTTTCACATGAATAAGTCTCTCCAAAACAAGTCTTTCATTGTTTACATATTGCAAACCCAAGATTAATTGCTCCTTACAAGACACACCATGAGATTCATCCACTAAAATTACAAAAAAAAATCATCTCTAAGATCTTTAATAATAAACTTAACAATTTCTGTTGCAGCAGCATACACACTATCTTTTTGAATTGAATGAGCAATCAATTGTAAATTCTTTTGAGCATTCTTCAATACAACACTACCCACGTGTTCATTTCACTTTGCATAAAAATGTAAGAGCTCAATAAAGTTTTCTTTCTTATTTGCATCATCATGCTCATCATGGCCACAAAAAGGCAATCATTGTCGGAGTAAAAATCTAATACAATCAATTGGCAAATTTAACTGAATTTGATACTCATTCTTAATCAAATTTATCTGCTTATAAAAAAGCATAAATAATGGACTGAGATTACTTTATCAAATTCTGACGCTTTTGAACTATTAGATTGTGTGCACTTCCAAAATCATGCTCATCCAGTCTTTATTTTTTTCAAGCCTTAAACCTGCCACTAACAAAAAAAACTGAATCATACTTCTATATTCTCATGTATCTTAATATAGTTTAAAAAAAATTCAGTAACATCTTATCTTAGTTTCCCAGAACACCATTTCTTTAAAACAAAAATTTTAAATCTGGCTTTCAAAGAACAAGGCTAGATACAACTAAAATTTTTTCATCATTAAGATAAATTAGAAACAGTAAAATACAATTCAGATTATTCTTTCATTTCTAAACTATCCAACTTGGACTATCAATGATTCCCAACAAAAAATATATTATGCATATACAATAATTACATAAAATTGTAGATACTCAATATACATATTATTTGTAAATAGGTCGAGAGTTATTGGTATATGTTCTATGATTTCACTATATACATAACTACAATGAAGATAAAAATATAAAAACTACTAGTTATAGCATAAGTTTTGATTAAAATACATATTACCTTAACTTTGATGGCTCTACATAATGAAATTACATTATAAAGCTTCAACTGTTGGGGGGATGTACTGGAGAGGTTAAGAGATATAGATAAGGAAGAATGAGGAAGAAGAAGGAAAAATGAGAAAGGAGAGGCCGAAGCTGAATGTTTTAATTTGTTTTAGCTGAAATAGTGACTGAAGCACATTAGCAACTTAATAGTGACTAATTCTAAAAAGTATTATAAAATGTATGACTAATTAATGACTAAAATTATTCAGTTGCTAGTCAGTCGCAATAATTATATGATCCACAAGCTAGTGACTAACTAGTGATTGAACCAACTAGTTTTAATTGCTCCATTACTTCTCTCTTGCTGTGATATTATATTCTTGCTCTTTACATTTTGCTTCCTTTTGTTATCATCTACCTCCACTATATCATTTTAGTGCAAAAGGTCAATTTGGATTATTTTCATATGATCCATGCTTTTTTATTCAACTATATAACTTAAACAATCAATTTTTTGTGTATATTTTTACTCATTATATTAAATGGATTGCTGGGTTTTGATTTTCTTCTAGATATTTAGTTGTGTAGTAAGTCACTAGTTTTGATTTTATAAGTATGTTTCAGCACTTTAGTTTTAGATTTCATATGGACATATTTACATGTCAACATTGTGTTAGCAACAATATCGAAGCAACACACAAGTAAAATGAACCTCATTATTACTATTGCAAAATATGAACACGGTGTTTTCTTTTCTTTTTTCTTTTTTACTTCTCCTTAGCTAATGGTCTAACTCTTTTTCCAGCAGTCTTATAGATTTATTTCTTCTATTTTGGTCCTTAAACTATTCCATCAAATGATCAAGCCTTAAGATATAGTACAAGCGTAGTGGCAGGGTTAATAAATCTGCAAGTTTAGGGATTGAAACTGCCAAAAAGAAAACCTATAAGGACCTTTTCTAACTTTTTTCTATTTTACAATTTTTTTGTACATAAATTTGTTTCAGGACTTTAGCTACAAATTTTTTTCATTTCATCTTTAAATCCTATATGTTTGCCATTTTGGTTTTTTTCTTTTTTTTTTCTTTTCATGTTTTCCTCTTTATTAAGTCAATGTTAAACCTTACTACCTATAGTATTTCTATTTGCTCTATTAATACCGAAACTTTACTTTGACTTTTATACCAATCTTTAAACATTTTAGTTTTTTTTATTTTCATGGAAATGTTCTTTGCATCAATGATTAAACTCATCACTTTTAATTGTTAGAACTCTTATATTTCCTTTTTCCATCCTTAAACATTATTTATATTAAATGCTACCAAAAATTAAACCACCGCAATGTGTGAGACAAATAAACCTTGTGAGTAATATATGTGATTCAAGAGATAATGATAAATTCTCAGTGGATAATTTGATATGTTGGAAAGTATCAAGTAGCACTAATTGTTGGTACTTTGCCTACCCTTCCAATCATGTGACTTCAAGAGCCATTAATTGATAGGTAATACAAGAGCTTATATATATATATATATATATATATATATATATATATAAGAAGATTAAATATGTAGTAGACAAGTAACCATATCATGGGATGAAGACACATGCTTCTATGGCATGATAACCACCAAGCAGTGAAGTAGAGTCTCTATGATAGTTGTGATTTTTTTTTTATAAGTTTACCAATTTCAGATTGAGTTATCAAGATAGTAACTACCTGTAAATTTAGTTGGGAAGCAAAAAAAAAAAACAAAAAAAACAACACCTAATAATGCAAATATCTTGGCTTCCAAGGCTAACTCAAAATGGTAGATTAGATGACCTTCTTGGCCTTAGGTAATGGCATCGATACTCATCCAAATCCATATGATGGCACCCAGCTCTGACCATATGATAAGTGCCAATTTTTGTAGTCAACTTTGATCATCATTTTCTATCTATTCACCCCACAATTTTTCACAAATTTTTATTTTTTAACTTTTATTTTGTGTGATGGAGAAGAAGACTAAAGCGTCAGATTAGAGCAAGAGTCAGTAGAACAAAAAAAATGAAGTTGTGATGGTCAAAGTGCAAATGGCACTAGGGGAGGCATTGTAATGCTACACCTAATTTGCCATTCCCCTTTTTGGCCACTTTGGTGCTACAACGCCAAGACGCCAAGAGCTTGACTCCTGGCATTACAACATATGATAAGTGCTACAACCCTTTATTTCTGGTGCTTCATCATCTGTGCATACATATTTTGTGGTTCCTTACTACAAATTTAATTCTAGCTTGCAATTGGTGGAGGATTCTTATCTCTTTGGTGGTTGGTTGCTCCACTCTAGCAGTTGTAACCCAAGTGTAAGTTGTCGCAAGTAATAAATCTCGGAAGTTCGAGTGTTGAACTACAGGAAAGTGAATTAAAAATACAAATTGCAGGTTTTTAAGAAAGAAAGTATCTGGTGCAAAGTGCGAACAAGTATTGATTGAAAATTGAAATTCAAATAAAATAGCTAAGGTTAGGGGATCCACTTTTAGTATATCGATTATGATTAATTTTAGCTCATCTTACCACTCAATTGAGATCCACACATAAAGGAGATCTCAATCGAGGAATTTAGTTAGTATTAACATTCATTGATCTTAAAATGCTAACACTTGGTAGTGGGTTCAAGTATCCATCATGCCAACCTTTGTCGACAATATCTCAAGATTCCAATATAGCCGGCAAAGCCATGTTCTACAGAGGGAATCAAGCAGCTTTTGTGTCAATGATTGACTATGATGAATCAAAACCCCCACTTAACAAGGAGGGAAGTTAAATAGATTAAGGAAGAAAATACCGTTAATGTTGTGGTCCATTTAAATCAATTATAACATCCACACCAAAAGCTTTACCCTTTCATCTTAGCAAAAAGAAGATTAGTTAGACATAATAAAAGTAAACAACATGTAGAAAGATGAAATAAACATAGATTAAAAGATCAAAGAAAGAACAAGAATGAGAAAACACTTGGACAGAGCTTCGGTATTAAAAACTAGAAAAAAACTAAAGAAAAAATTCTAAAGATGATACAAGAACATAAATGAGGCCTAAGAAAATGGCATCCTTCACCCTCCCCCCAAGGTGCCTATTTATAGAGTTTTGGGGTGGGTGAAATGGTAACATGTAGGTAAATACAAATCAATAATGGTAGGCTACAACTTATTTTAATTTTTCAACCATCATATACATCAGATTAGCTTTTCCTCAAAACATGAAAGTTATAGATCTCTTCTTTAGCTTCGAATCGATAGCTTGCTCATTCAAATCGGATATCCGTAGCTCAAGTTATGATTTTTCTATCAAAATTGCTCTTCAGTACACGAAAAAATGAATGGTCTCATCTATAATCAGATTTCGGCAATGAAAACAATCAAACTAGCTTACGGAATGAAGCAAAGTTAAACATCTATGTGTTGGCTTTCAGATGAATTTGGAATCACTCAGTTCCAATGCCTACAGCTCCAAATATGATTTTTTTCTCATGAATGGCCGCCAAAGTGATAATTTTTACCTACATAAAAAAAATTATTTAATATATATATTTTAATATTAATGAACAGTAAACTGCATATGTACAGTGAATACGCGTATGAACAGTAAGTCAGTGAATAGTGAAAGGTGAATAGTAACCCAGTGGAAAAATGCTCAGAATATAGAAATTAATCATACTCAAAGTGTATAATGATGATTTAAACCCTTAATAACAATACACTTATGAGTATTCATCATTGGTGGCACAAGAGGACCTTATCACTTAAAAGGATCTAGAATTAGTAAGACATTCATTTTTTAGGTTAGTTTTTTAGCAAGGTTTTCATCTTAATTTTTTCTCTCAACTTTCATCTTATGGAGGCTAGCATTGGAGAGTTGCTTTGAAGAAGGCTTAGAGCTCTTGATGATTTTTTAAAGACTTAAAGAGTCAAGCTCATTTAATCCATTTTGATTCTTTCTTCACTTTTCCTTGTAATTAGACATGCATACTATGTGGTTTATTTTCATGTTTCTATTTAGTTTGGATATGGAATAACTTTTTCTACACTTTCTATAGTTGTAACTACTTAATATGGTTTTGTTAGTTGAATGAATGGTTATTTTTTACCATGATTTTCTTTCAATATTTGTCTACTCTTCTCTTGAGCTTGTTGTTGTGTTGATTAATTGGTTGCAATAATTAATTGCACCATAGTTTGCTTTTAAAATCTTAGAAAAGATTAAAAGGAATTAGAGTGAGGAGAATAGTTCAATGATCATTGACTTGTTGGAAGGCTAGTCTAGGACACTAGATGTAGGTTAATTGAGCTTGTTAATGCCTCTTTCTATACTAGTACTCGGATGGGAGTCAACATAATTTTGGGGTGTAATAGGTAATAAGCCAAAAGAAAAATTGGAGTTGTGCTAAGAATCGATTGCACCTCTCTACTAGCCTCCCTTAAAACCTTCAACTGTTCTACAAATTGTAAAAGTATGTCCAAAAAGCGGAGAAATAAATATAACTACCATGTATTGTCCCTGATGCATATGTGCATCAAACGCACACGAGTCTTGTACTTGACTTTTTTTTTAAATATAATTTTAGGATATTGTATCATTTAATTTTTTTATTGAAGAGATAAATGATTAACAGTGGTGCCTAGCGGTATCTTTATACTATTCATACTATTTTTCATTTATCTTTTTTGAAAAAGTATTAAAAGATACGTCATCCTAAAAATACATGAAAAAATCAAAAGGTTAGACAATTTAAAAAGAATGGTTTATAAAACAAAAAGTATATCAAACTATCTAACAAACTTAGGATAAACTTTTTAGATACATCTGTGACATATACCTATAGACACAGCCTATACTTAAAAAAATATTATACGTTTGAAAAAACAAAAGTGACATGTTTGAAAACCAAAATTGCCTACGTACAACATACAAAAAAATTAAACTCTAATTATAAGAAGGATTCTAATACATTATTATTCTCAATGTGACGGATGACCATGACACATGAGTTAACAAATTGCATCCATATGCGTGTAGGGGCCTTTGAAAGGCGTTGAACGCCAAAAAGAGACGAAGGGACAGCCGAATAAAATAAAAAGCAAAAGTATACGGCGTGATCATGTGACAGGCGTCTGTTACTCATCCGTTACCACAACCTTTGCCAGCCCAGCGCCGCCTCCCACCACCTGAAAAGCAGCAGACGCCTGACCAGTGGGAGTTCATGAAGCTGGCTTCTCACCCTTGGCTCACTTGGTTCTCTTTCCTTTCCTCTTCCTTCTTCCATGGCTTGCGTGAGCGACCACAGGCGGGTTCGAGTTTCTCTTCCCGTTGAGCCATCTATGGAAGCAAGGGAGGATGCAGGAGGAGCTAATGCCAAGTTCATTGAGTTCCCATTTGAGAAGGTGTTTCCCGTTTACGCTATGGGTCTGCCATGGCCTGACTCCGTCGACGCCGTCGATGACGGCGGCGGTGACCCGATTTGGGACGCCGTCAGGAACGAGGCTAAGTTGGAGGTACCCATTTTCCCGCCTTTCTATGTGTGTGTAAATATTTCTCTTTGAAGCGTAATTTGGGATTATGGGTTATTTTCTCTGTGGGATTGGTATCTTAATGTGGCTGGTAATTCTGGAGTTCCTGATGGAAGAGCAAAAAAACAAAAGTTCTGGTTTTTAAGCTGAATAACAAATTACTGGGCACTATCTGCTTCTAGGTTAATTGGGATGTGGTGATGAGTGACATTACTTTGTTGAAGCTTTCACTTTACCTATTTCGTGAATGATCTTTTCTGGGCATTTTTTGCATGCTGTAATAGATCTCTCTCTCTCTCTCTCTCTCTCTCTCTCCCTCTTATAGACAGTAAACTGCCTGCTAGTTGTTTTTTTTTAATCTTTTATTTACTGCTGTTGCTTGAAACCTGACATCATTTGCTGTTATTGCCTTTCTCCAGGCAGAAAAAGAGCCAATTCTAAGCAGCTTCTTGTATGCGAGCATTTTGTCTCATGATTGCTTGGAGCAAGCGTTGGCATTTGTTCTCGCTAATCGACTTCAAAATCCCACGCTCTTAGCTACTCAACTTATGGATATATTTTATGATGTGATGATGCATGACAGAGATATTCAACGCGCAATACGTTTGGATGTACAGGTATTTGTGAAGAATGAATTGTGTTTGTCATTTAGGTTGCGTGATGTATGAACTTGGTATAACATACTCCTTCAAACATTTCTCCTGCAGGCTTTCAAAGATAGAGATCCAGCCTGTTTGTCATATAGCTTAGCTCTGTTGCACATGAAGGTAAATTGTGCCCTTTTTCTTCTTTCTTCATAGCACAACTTTGCACAAAATCAAGTACTTCATGTCTAGGCACTATTTCCCTTGAATCTAAGAATGCAATTGGAAAGAAAAGTTAAAAAAGCATGATAGGTACTACTGAACCATGCCATATCCTACGATCTGCTTCTTTTTTTTAGGGATATCATTCTCTTCAATCATATAGAGTCGCAAATGCTTTGTGGAGGCAAGGTCGCAAGGTACTTGCATTGGCACTGCAAAGCAGAATCAGCGAGGTACATTTTCCCTTTTCTGTTATCCTATTAGTGTCCTTTACTTGACCAATCTTAACATATGGCTCTATTCTTTTCAGGTTTTTGGAGTTGATATACATCCAGGTTTTCTCTACTTTCAAATCTCCTTATTTCATTATTATGCTAAGTGTTATTATGAATTGTTTTACAAGTTCAATAATCAACTAAGTCTTAATCCATGGTAGTTAGGGGCTACATGAATAATTTGCTTCTACTCCACTCAGTTGGAGGAAAGTTTCTTTGTGACTTGAAAAAATAAGTTTAGCCAATTAAGTTAGGTCTATCCTTGCTTCTTTTCCCTCTCCTATGTTAGGTCTATCGCTTTTATGCTCTGGCAGATCTGTTTTTCAATGGTGAATATGCCTTAAACCATCTAAGGTGATCTTCCCAAAATTTTTTCTTCCATCTCAAGAAGGGCTACTTGTTTCTTGTATTCTCATACTTAATTTATAAATTAGTGAATGTCCACTCATCCCAACATTCTCATCTCCTCACTGTTCATCACGTCTGCATCTTGTATTTTCATTGCCCAATTCTCTATACCGTAGAGCATGGCTAGTGAAATGACCATCCTATAACAGTTTCCTTTCAATTTAAGCAGAACATTCTATCCATTAGAGCCTCTGTATTTTGTTCAACTTGCGACAATTGACAATTTGTCTGAGATCTTCATCTCAAAGGATGATTAATGCTTAGTACTTAAAGGACCCACTTCAGGGTTGTTTTCAGTCTCCAAGTGTGACGTTGTCATGATCCACTTCTATATTGACTATATTTATACTATGTACTTGGTCTTAGTTATGTATAATAGATTTTAACACATGTCCATAGTTTTAACTTATGATTCACTCCAGTTTTCATCGATTAGTGTGTGTCATCTGCAAATAGCATATAAGATGAACTCTATCTTTAATATTTCCAGTAATCTCTCATATATCACTAAAGTAAAAGAGGTAAGCACTTAAAGTTGAGCTGAGCCTTGCGCAAATCCTAATGCCAGAAATTGCTCCAACCCATACATGTCTTTAATGGCTCTAACATATCTAAATGGGGATATTTTTACATAAAGTGGCTTCAGAAAATTCAAATGCACTACTTGCTGTTCAGATATACAGTTAGCCAGAGATCTTGAACGTGTGATATTAATGAAGTCTTTGTTTACATTGCATCAAAATTGTATATTGAAACTTGAAATTATTTGTGATTTGTGAGTATGCAGCTGCAAGAATTGGCGAGGGGATATTATTGGATCATGCAACAGGAGTTGTTATTGGTGAAACTGCTACTGTAGGGAATCGGGTGTCGCTGATGCATGTGAGTTTCTTTCATATTGGTTTTCAGTTGCATTGTTCCATAGTTTCTGATTGTTTGGGCTTTTCCATTGTGTCTTCCAAAAATGCAGCTTTCTTGCTGCTTGGTTCAATATTCCCTCTGTACCAATAACAATGTTTGGGGGGGGGGGGGGGGGGGCCCCCCCCCCCCCCCCCCCCCCAAAAAAAAAAAAAAAAAGAAGAAAGAGAATAACCTGAATGTAGGTTTTTCGTATGTTTTTCAACTTTACGTGTCTATGTAACATATTGTACACCTAGTGTTCGCATAAATGCACATGGGATAAGATGATGGAAGGGAACTCCCTAAAAAGATGGTATGGAGTAATATCCTTAAGTTCTCTGAAAATGATATTATGTCATTCTTTTTCTGATGGATGGAGTAGCATTTTGCTAATAAAAATGAAGACGAAAAAATTTGGGTATGACTGGTTTGATTATCAAGAATGGGTTGTGGCCAATGTTGTTTTAGTACAGTTTTTAGCTACAAACAAATTATGGAACTAAAATATACTTGCTCACAGAAGTTATTTTTCACCTGGTTCACTATTCATTTCTTTCATTTACATTACTTCAAAAATTTTGTGATTAAATCACTGTGTATTGTTTTTTATATGAGATGTAATGCTGACGGGGCACTCTTGCTTGTGATCTGACCCTTTCTCTCTCAGTGAATGCTTCAATCCCTATTTCTCATCTTGTAGCCTACATTAGTTAAGCTAAGTGTAGGCTTCTATGATGCTGAGGATTTTAATTTAGGGGTTTAATAAGTTGAGAAAAGAAGGACCAGGTCACATCACTGAGTATTTTGTCAGGTCTGTTTAATGTTTGGGAAACAAAGATGAGATTGAGTGGTGTAATTGTAAATTATTGAAGTTTAGCCTTATGTGTGAAAAACTTAAAACATTAGCAACCCTAGTAACAAATAAAGGGAACTCAAGTCATCAATGGTGTACTCTGGCCTATGATTTGTACAGCAGTTTGTATGCTTATTTTGGCTTTGCATGAATCAATATGTTCTTGTAAACTCTCTCTTCCCCTCTCTTCCTTTTCCTTTGGGAGAAGGGAGGATAATCAATTGGAAATCTTACATCAGTTAAAACTTGGTGGCTGATTAGGAAGTGGGGGAAAAAACTGCGCACTTAGTGAAGTGTTTTTCAAATCTTAAAATTGATGACTGAAGGCCTCAAGTATTATATTAATGCTCAAGTTTTTTTTGCAATACTGTGCGGCAGGGTGTAACATTAGGAGGTACCGGGAAAGAAGTTGGAGATCGGCACCCAAAAGTAGGTGAAGGTGCTCTGATTGGTGCTTGTGCGACTATACTTGGTAATATCAGAATTGGGAAAGGTGCAATGGTAGCCTCAGGTTCACTTGTACTGGAAGAGGTTCCTGCACATAGGTATAGTTTGGACTTCAAAATATTAGTCATTTGTAATTATCACATTGGTTGTTCAGGCGTGTTTGACAAATTTATTCATGGATTTTGAAGCATGGTGGCTGGGACACCTGCACAAATAATTGGATTCGTAGATGAGCAACACCCATCTTTGACAATGAATCATGGTAAGCCCTATGCATGTCCTTAATCATTAAGTTTAGGTAAATTTTCTTCCTTTTAACTTCTGTTCTCACTTTGAACCTGAAATGATATTAATGTATTTTTTGTGCAAGTCAATTAACGGGTGATTGAGAATTGGGAAAAGGTCAAAAATCATTATTCGAGTTTCTGATGTTTTGTTAGGTCACCAAAAGGTTCTATTTATCATGACCTCATGTTTCTGCGGTTGTATAATATTTGCATCTTCAGCCAGGGCATTAATTTGCTTGTATTACATTTGAACTGCTTTAGATGTTGAATGATTGTGGTCTGTACTTGGTACTAACACTTTTGAGCTTTGATTTGGTAAATACACAGATGCAGCCATAGAATTTTTCAAACATGTAGCTGTTAGCTATAGAAGTGGAAAGTTCAGTGGTATGTATGCTTCATGTTCCTATTCCACCCTCACCTTTTCTCCTTTGAAGTCTTGGGTTAGCAAGTTCACGTGCGACTGTCCTATTCAGTTGTTCTTCTAGTCCTCATATAAGCAGCGAAAACAATCATTGCTTAAACTGTTACAAGTTGAAGTTGCTAATAATCAGTCTGCGCTTGTTTCAGGCTCATCTGATGAAGGAAATAAGGAAGGCAGAACTTGAGCGTGCGTGTTGACCTCAATCTCCTGTGTCTGAAGTTTTCATTCAAGTCAGGAGAGAGGCTAATGACTCCATTGTTTGAGATAATCGGCAAACAACTGCCTGAGCTAACCTAGTAAAACATAGGAATTCATGTTGAGGTAGGTTACTCCATTCAGTATCTTCTCAGATCAACTTGTAGGACAATTATTTGCTGCACCTCCAATTTACATTTGACCCTCTATATATTTACTTTCATGCCAAGGCTTTGATTTCTGTACCTAGGGTTGCAGCTTGCTCTCTCATATGTTCGCCTTTTATTTGCTAGAACTTCGAGACTCCATTTTTAAGTACTGAAGCAACTCATGTTCTTGGTTATCACTAATTCCCTCTATGTTTTAAAAGCAACTAAACTAATCTCAAGCAAAGAAGGTTATATACCCACTTATGCAGCTCTCTTGATTGCCTCTACGTCGTGCAAATTTGGTTACTTCTTTACTTTATGTTCTGGTTTAGAATTCCATGCATTTGAAAGAGCACTAGTGCTTTAGCGATATCGGCTTGTTTGTGATGGAACTCAGTAACACCTCTTGTTCTACAAGCCCTAGTCTTGCAGAATTACCTTGGACCCTTTGATTTCTTCAAATAGTGGCCAAATTATATGCAAGTCATCCTCTTCCTACACGGTGCAGCAGTCACCAAACCCTTTCATATGTACCAAAGTATCACTTGTGCTCCTGTTTATTATCGACCATTGTTTTCTTTCACTAAAATAGATTAGAAACTCCTCAATCTAACAAACCGCACTAGTAACCGCACTAAAATTTCCAAACATGGGAAACATAAGATAAGAGAACCTGGGTGTTGGATTCTAGAGGAAGCATTTGATGCTCAAGTCGGTCATTCTGTAGAGAGAATGAGAGGAAAAGTAGAGGAGCAATGAGAGGGTCTAAAGATGTGGAAATTTCCTGGGATTCTCTTAATGTAGTACTAGGGTTTAGCAAGCAAATTTCTAGGTTTTACCAAATACCGTCTAGTTTCATCATCAGCATGTGTGTCGAGCTTTCTCCAAGTCTCAAGTAGGGTGGAAATGAGCTGAGTCAGGTCTGAATAATCAGGCTTGAAGCTTGATTCGTTAGGGATTGGCTTTGCTCAAGCTCTAGCTTGAGTTTGGCAAGCTTAGTGAAGGTGGGTTAAAGCTGGGCTCAAGTTTGACTCAATGGTTCAATAGGGTCGAAATTCGGCTTAGATAGTGGAATTTAATTCAAGCTCTGTTGAGGTTTGTTTGGTTTAATAAGAGCTCAAGTAGGAATCATGGTATTACCTTTTTTATTAAATTAATTATATTATATTTGTTAGGCATAATAAGAGTTTGAGTCGAACAATATTAGGCACAAGCTCGATTCATTAAGGATTTGAATTTAAAATACGGCTCGAGGCTTGTTAAACTCGGTTTGATAACAAAAAAATAGAGCTCAAACTTAAACTATTTGATAAGGGCTCGGCTTGTTTCTATCCCTAGTCTTAAGTCCCGAGAAGCCTATACATTAGGGAACTTGGGCTCTCATTCATTTTGGTGAATGGTTGGCTGTGCTTTAGCTCCCTTTATTGATGATAGCTCGACTAGTTACCCTTATGCCGAACCTAAATCAAGCTATCTGGTGATGTCCGGGAAATCTGAGATCCATTTCTCAGTCTTACCCATCCCCACTCGCCTTGTGAAGCATGTTCTTGAGCTACCTATCCTGTGGTTTGTTTTGTCTGGTGCGTTAATGTCTGTTTATTCTCCAGTTTTTTGCCATCACATATGTTGAATTCCAAACTTCAAGCTTCCTGCTGTGTTCGTTGTTACCTTATCTACAGTTTTTGTTTTTGTTTCTTTGGAATGTTATAACAATTTTCATGTTATAATATATGTTTGTTTCTGTTGATGGCCATATATTTGCAACTGTGCATTGTAGTCTGTAGATCCATGAGAATCTGAGGAAGCACTGTCGCAGAAATAGAGTTGCCATCCAGCTTTGTCAACTCACACGAATTGGTCTTCCAATTAAACTCCAAAGCAAGCAACTCCCCGGACATGCTTTAGATATTTGGCTAATCTACTAATTATCTATTAGGGGCGTAAAGGGGCTGGGCCATGTCCAAGTCCATTGGGCTCGAACTCAGCCCGTTAAGCTATCGGTACTATTTTGATTCAAGCTCAAATTGCTTGACTCAGAATTTTGAGGCTTAAGCTTGATCCGAAAGTCCTCTGGTCTCAAATGAATGACCTTTTGTAGAACTTTATATGTTTGATTTAGTGATTTAAACCAATAACTTTTTGGTTAGTTAAATCATTAAAGTATTACTCTCTCCGTTTTATATTTTTTGCATCATTTTTCTTTTTAAGTCAGCCCAAATTCTTTGAATCATTTCCTTATTTAGTAAATTTTTTACACCTAAAATACCATAATACCCCTTTTTAACTCTATTGCGAAAAACCAAAAGGTAAGTTTCTCTTTCTCTCTCTCTCTCACACACACACACACACACACACTCTTCATCTACAACAAAAAATCAAAGCTCAACTTTGTCAAATTGCTTCAATGATTACAATTTCCGGGCATGGGTAGGCTTTGATTTTGTAGATCGAGATGATTTTGGACATTGGTCAGCAGAAAATCGGGTTGATAAGTAAGTGGCTTTGTCAGATAATTAGCTGGAGATCGGGTTGATGGCCTTGTCCAAGGAGGTAGAGGTGAGCAGGGAGAGATTGGAGCACGATTGAAGGATATCAATGCAATAGGGCCAATCGATTGATGGTTCCCAAGGGTGAGGAGCGGTGGAGATTATCGGGCAACGGAGGCAACAGATGCAAAAGAGGTAGTGAGTAGCAGTAGAGATTGAGGAGCCTGAAGCATCGCAGGATCTGTAAGCGGCGATGCTGAATCGATCAATGATGGGGAGGCGAGAGTAGATCCGCGATTCACACTAAGGGTTCTCTAGCCGGTTGCCCCGATCAGCAATTAGCGATGTTAATGCTTAAGTATGTTGCTCCAATCAACAATTCGCCCCGTGGCTTCATCGAGCAGAGGAAGAAAGAGAGGATGGAGGCGATGAATCGACGTGGAGACGAAGGTGGCAGAGGGCGATTATGAAGACGGAGGCTGGGAGGTGAAAGCCAAGACAAGTGCTTAGGGGAGAGAAGGACTAGATGGTAGATAGATTCCAGGGGGGAAAACGGGAAGAAAATGCAAAAAAGAGAGCATCTAAAACTTTGTGCCAAAATGAAATGAAGCAAACAACTCGGGACAAAGGAAGTATATATGCTATTATTGAAGACCTATTAGACCTATTTTTGTTAAGGGGCCAAGTACTTACAAGCTTGAGCTCGACCCTTTAAGGTAGCATGCTCGTTTTTAGACTTGAGTTCGAGCTACCTAATAAAGGCCCGACCTATTTACACCTCTATTATCTATACATGTGTATGTGTGCGCACGTGTATACTAATTATGTGGTGATGAACACTGTAGATAGACAGTAATTAAATTTTGGGCCACAGACTAGTGCAATCTTGGTCCAAGAAGATGCTTAGGTCAAACAATCATAGAATGCTGAAATAGATTTCTCAGATATTTTGTTTTGCTTTTGTACTCTTTAATTTCCTTTGGGACAATTGATTCCCTCAATCTGAAATCCTTGTCCTCTTGCTGCCTAAACAACAAATTATCACAACAATGAACAATCTTCTACCTAATATTATATTCCCTCTGTCCCACTTTCTTTGCTCCATTTAACTTTTTTGGCTAGTTTGACTTGAATTTATTTATATTACTATTTGTTGAAAGATAATTTAAAAAATATATTTAGAAACTATAAGTCTTGATTTATCATTCATATATAAAGGTTTTTTTTATTTATATGCTAAAATATTGAGAATAAAAAATTATAGATTAATTGCTGAAAAGTAAACGGTACAAAGAATTTGAGATGAAAGGTATACTATATTCTAAATGAGAAAGGGTTTTTATTGTTCATTAACAGTAGAATTACTGTTCATCAATAGTAGTGACACTAATGCAGCTTTTTTTCTTCTTTTCCCGATTTTATGGTAAAACTTATATTTTGATCCTTAAATATTTCATGTTTGACATAATGATCTCCTACTTTCACCTTTTATCACAAGATAGGGTGAAGACTGTTTTTTTATGGTGGTAAGATTAGCAAATAATAGAGTTTGATGAGCCAAAACCAACAATACAACGACTGTAAGTATATTTGTCCAATTTATAGCATATCCATTTTTTTTTTGTTCACAGGGGAATGGTCCAATTCCCCTTTTGGTCCCTTAATATAACAATTCTACCATAATGGTCCCAAACTTTTGCAATCTACTGGAAACTTTTAGAAAAAATGAAATTTGGATGGTTTGTTTAAATTTAAAATGATAGATGGAAATGAGAGATATGTCTTCATTAACCATATTAAATACCAAATTTTTTTTCTTTTACATGATTTTATTCAGAGGTTTAGCTAGATAGGTTAGACTCAAAGTTTTGATTAATTGAAATATATGCATAATTTGTATAATGCACTAGTGCTTTACATGAGTTTGATTTAGAGTTTTGATAAGTTAACATAATGCACAATTTACATTACGTATAAGTGCTTGATTCTTAAAAGGTTTTATTTTATCACTAATTCATTAGTAAGTAAAAATTTAGAAAAAGTATGCATGTATATTGTATAATGTTATCCACTATTAAAAATATTAGAATTATTTTTTAAATTTATTAAGTCAATTATTAAACCTTTAACACCTAAAGTTTTCTTTGTTTTTTTTTGTCTTGGTCCAAACTTTTTTGTCACTTTTCTTTATTATTGTTTTTTGAAATGAAACCTTAATCATTATAGTTTGCCAACTGTTGACTATGGTTATGGTTGATTCGGTTTTAGTCAATTTTTTCTTTTCTTTTTATCTTTGTTAAGTTAATAGTTAAACCACTAATTGATTAACATAAATTAAATACAGTTTTATGTTTGGGTTTTTTTTTTCATTATTGATAATTAAGTTTTATAGAATCAATTATTTACTTTATGATCTATAGTTTGCTAAAATAATTTGGCCCATTATTGATGAAATTGGAAGCAAATTTTTCTAGATAAATTTTTTATTGATATTAAAAAGTGGAGTTTGAGTTAATAAGAGATGAAAAATTTTAGTAAATTTTTTTTAAATAACAAAAGAAATATGCATTATTGCAAAACACATACAATATTTTGTTTCACAACATTTTATTTTGATCATAATGAATCATTTTAATTATAAGAATATAATACAAAAAGAGGCTAACTCAAAATTGAAATAAAGTAAAATTTTAATTGATTAATATGAATTTATGAGTGAGAGATTTTTAATATTTTATTATTAATTTTATTTTGATGCCAAATTATTGGAAAAATACCCACTATAAGATGCATGTCATCAAAACCTCACGATATTCTAAAAGAAAAGGTGTTTTTACTATTCATCTAAAATAGAAATCACTGTAGATGAACAGTGTGTTCTTTCCTTTATCACATGGACTTCACTTTCACGAGGGCCTGTGTCGTTATTTTTACAATTTTAGTCTGTTCCATGTTTCTTTGTGGTTAAATGTATTTTTAGTACATGAATTTATGCGTTTTCTTATTGTAGTCCATGATTTCTATTTGTTGGTCATTTAATCTCAAAACTTAATGGCTAAAGTTTTTCCATTTATTTTCTTGGTCTGTATTTTTATTTTTTATTTATTGTCTTCTAAAGTAAAATCTTGGAGATCATTGTTTGTTTCATTTCTTTTTCTAATCAACCATAATGCTTTTGTTTAGCCTTTTTTTGTTTCTTTTTTTTTATTATTATTTTTTAAAAAACTTTAGTTACTATGAGTTGTCTACTTTTGGGTATGGTTCGAGCTGATTTGTTTTAGTCAATGTTTTCATTTATTTTCTTTTTTTCTTTATTAACTTAATGATTAAGCCTTTAATTCCTGAAATACTTATATTTGCTCTCTTGGCTTGAAAATCATCTTTTATTATTATTATTATTTTGTATCAATCATCAAACCTCACTTTTTGTCATGAAATCCAACTTTGTCTTATTTTATTAATATATACTAATTTGAGTTACTGAAGATCTACATTAAAAAGCAAAGTTGGGCCACCAATAATGGTGACCGATGGGTCAACCCGGCCGGGCTTGGGTCAGAGTTTCCGGACTCGAGCACGGCCTGCATCAAAGCCGAATAGGCCTAGGCCGAGTCCAACCCGGGCCCGGGTTGAGGCGTGGCGGGTCCGAGCTGGGCCGAGTTAATCCGATTTTAATAAAATATGTTTTCAATCGTTATTTGATAATAATTTTATGAAATATATATTTTTTAGAAGAAACACCATCGTCGATGCAAATTTTATTAATAAAAAAGCCAAAAGGTATTTACATAATTTGGAACGTGCCTTACACTTGAAAATGACAAAACGTTCCATGAAAAAAAATGAAAAGGTAAAACTTAAGATTTGTGTTTAACAACATAATCAGATCAATTACATTCTTTAAATTGTAATGAAAACCTACAATCTACTCTTGTTGGTCATCATTAGAAAGGACCTCATTATCGGAGCTTTTAATATCTTATTTCCTTAAAGCAGCAAACACCCAATCCCGGTTACAGACGCAAACCTCAACGGCTTCGGGTGTGAGCCTTGCTCGTTTTTTCTGAGATAACTCATTTCCCTGCACTAAAGGCAGCCTGCGCCAGTATGGATAAGATTGAGAATCTTCATTTTTTGCTCTTCCACCACTCGAGGATGTCTTCCTCATTATTTTCAAATGAAGTACAGAGGTAATCATCCTATTCTGCCAATCCTGGGTTTGTGGGTCTCAGTCGTTTAAGGATATTTGCCACTGGGTTAAACCTTGATGATGATGAGGAGGTGGAATGTTAGGCGAGTGTTGGATCGGATGACTTAACCTTATTAGAATGCTTAACGGAGTAGAGTTTGTATAACTCTCTTAAATTGTGGTCAGCTTTAACAGAAATAGCAAATGCAGAAACTTGTGTTTGATCTAATATGTATGATAGTAAACTTCTAACAATTGCAGACAACCCGTAATTTTGACAGTTGGATCTAATGCATACGCAACAAGATAAATTTGCGAGATTTGTTGAAACTAATCAAGTTATTTTTTTTGCATTGCTACAATAGTTGGTTTCAAAAACTCATCGTCCTTGTATTAGTGGAAAATATATACAATGTTTACAACATATAATATTGCTTGGTGCACTATTGGGTAATAACCCCCCAAAGAAAAAGTTTGTTGCCTCATAAAAATATCTAAGTAACTTAATTAACTAAAAATATTTTTCCCAAAACTCGTCCGTTAGCCAGTCGCCTTATACTTTTGAGTTCACAAAGCGAGTCTAAAGATTTGCCCATGTTTGAACATCATTTAACATTTCAAATATTGAGTTCCATCGAGTGGGGCAATCGATTTTAAACATTTTCCAAGAAAAATTCACCCTATTTTCAATACAAAAAATTTTAAATTCACGAGCCAATTTGTTCATTGTTTTAACAAAAAGTAAAGCATTCCGAATTGGCTCAATTTGGTTTTGCAGTTGTTGTAAACCATTTTGGATACATAAATTCAAAATGTCACACAAGCAATGAAAATGAAAAAATTTTCCATCAAGCGGTGGTTTTATTTATTTTATCAATTCTCTCATCGCCGAATCATTATTTAAAGTATTGTCAAAAGAAATAGACAAAACTTTATCGGCAATAAAAAATTCACGCAAATTTTCAATAATGCAGTTGAAAATATTTCAACCTGTATAATCAGATTCTATAAATTTGAAAGCAATTATCCAATTTTGAATAACTCATTCATTATCTATCCAATGAGCAGTGACACAATAATAATTTTGTTCTTTTGGAAATGTCTACATATCAGATGTAAATGACAGACAATGATCAACGGTAAAAAAATATGCTTGTAAATCACTTCTTCTAGCTTCATACAGTTTAAAGCCTTTTCTCCTAGCCGTTTGCATAGACGTTTTTTTATAAGTAGGATTTATATTTTCTTGGATGAATCTTTTTAAGTGTTCATCCTTAGTTTGTCTAAATGGTTTTTCAGTAATCATCATCCAATTAATTAAACCTTGTCTAGCAGTTTTTTGATTAAATCAAAAAATACCTGGACCACCAGAGCTGCCAACGCCTGTTAGTTGTGTTTGTCCACCGGGAATACCGCTGATATCTCCATGAACTTTGCTCAAGTGCCTCATGAGAGTGCTCGTCCTGGAATTCAATTTGTGTACAAATTTGTTGTCGCAATGTTTGCACTTGGCATATCTCGTTTCGCCTTCTAAAACTTGATCAAAATGCGCCCAAACGGAAGCCTTCAAATTCCCACTCTTCACTTGACTCTACTCTAGTTGCTCGCTTTGTGAGGTCGATTGGGACCCCTGGGCACCGAGTTGGGTTTGTAGAATTTCCTCAACATCATCATTAGAGAGTTGATCGTCAAGGCCAAGGTCGTTTGTCACCATGTCGATGTTTGGATCATTAATGGCAATTTTTTTGTGAATGCGAGCCTAAATTTTTGTGAAACAAACGTCCTCGCAAAAATGAACCAACTCCCGTGCCAGATGAGGATGAGGCAACACCCTTACCCTTGCTGGAGTTCTTCCCTCGTGAAGCCATTAGTGGAAGAAAATAATTGAAGAGATAGAAAGATGATTAAGAGGCAACTAAGAAAATATTAGTGAAAGATTAAGAAACTTGGAGAGAGATAGTAGAGAGAATGAAAGAATATTATAGGAGATTAGAAAAGAGAAAATTGGTGGGAGGAAGTGTGAGAATGAAGCTGTCTATTTATACGAGAAGAAAAAATTAGTTTTACCCAAAAAGCCCTAAAAAACTAACTGTTAATGGCTGTTGACTGAGGGTAAAAAAAAAACCTAGAGCAATTTGGGGGAGGGGGTAGGGTGTAATTTTACCATTTTTTTTAAAAAAATTTTAAATTGCGCAACAGAAAGCTGGAAACGTTCGACCTGGCCCAGCTCAGCCGGGTCGTGGGCTGGTCCGGTCTGGTCTGAGTTGAATGGGTTAGTAGGCCAGTCCATCTTGATTTAGGCTTCCCTCATCGCCCAAGCCCAAATTCACCTTGTCACCTTCCGAGTTCATTCCGTGCTGAGCTGAGCCCGGGTTTGATTGTACTGGGCCGAGTTTGACCTGAGTTGGGTCCGGGTCAACCCGGCCCATTGGCCACCTATAGCCACCAATGGACAATAACAGTCTTAGCTTAGCAACATGCGTAAACCAGAAATGGCATAATTCTAAGATTGGTCACTAAGATATGGTGCTATAATGTTTTGGTCCTTAAACTTTGTTAGATGACAATTGACTCCCTCAATTTGCAACAGAAGTTTAAGCTCTACCAGAGAAAAATGGTAGAATTATGATACATCCATGATATATCATGCTTTGATTTTTATTTTTTATTTTTGCTTTCAAACTTTTCTATTTGACAATTGACCTCTTAAATTTTTAAGTCTTTATCCTCTTAATGCATAAACATTGATTCCTCACAACTAGGCTCTTAAATAATGAAATATGAATTGCCGTAACAACGTGCCACGGATTCACTTTGATATTTATTTTTAAAAATTGATATCTATGGGAAAAGATGCCTGTATATATTTGTGTGCTACCATCTTCTATTTTTCTCAATGTTTTCGGACTAGGTGGGCTTAGGCAATATATGAACTAGCCAATATTCCTTTGTAATGCTAAGCACCTACACAAATTTTCTCCTTACTTGACTCTTGCGTTTGACGCATTGACTAGGCTGAACATTGCATCTCTTATTGTAAGAATCAAGATTAAAATGACAAATAAGACTCGCAGAAGCTTGTATGCCACAGGAAATAGCTGCATATATTGGAAAATATGTTGGTAAAGTTGTAGATATGGATTTTTCTCCTAATTCTCATCATCGTTGGCATTATTTAATGGTACAATTGGAGCTGGATATCACAAAACCCTTTTTTCCTGAATTCTATTAGCAAGGTCATAAGGGGGATGGATCATGGATCCAACTAAAATATGAAGAAGTATTTAAAATATGTAAAAATTTTCATCGAGTTGGCCACTCCCAACCATCTCGTAACAACTCATTGATGCAGAGTCCCAATATTAACATTGATCATGTGGACATTTAAAAACAGCTAAAGGGTGTCGCTTATAAGGAAAACACCAAGACAATAGGGTCTAATGTTTTCATAACAAATTATTGCAAAGACAAGGGTAGAAATTTGGAAGGCGATGCACATAATACGATACCCTATCAAAAATCTAGCATTCAAGTAAAGAAGATTGGGGCTCATGCTAAGTTGACTATAATAGGAGATGCTTTAGCTTTACATTCTAATTTACCTTTACGAAAAAGGGTTTTTATGTTCTTATTAGTGGTTGATGAAGATGGTATTGGTACAATTCCTGAGGAACCAAAACCAAAGCTCACAAAGAAAGGTTACCTTTTTGGTTTATATTCTAGTAAACAAATAGTTTTACCTACAGACATCATTAATTCAAATTTAGCTAGGATTATTGAGTCCTTTAATCAGAAAGATTCTAAACAACTCTACACCAGCACTTTACCATTAGTTGGGCATTTAAGTGATGACCCATGTGTAGCCCATCATCAAATTGATGATACTTTTCTAGTGGCTAGGTGGGAACCTGAAGCAAGTATTGCTCTTGGAAATAGTTCTTACTCACCTTCTTCCTTACTTGACTTTAATTGTTGTAGGGAGCCTAATGACCATTCCACTCAAGGATTGAGGCTTTCCAAAAAAGGAGGTGACAATCTCTAAGGTGACACTCTAACCTCATAAAAACTACTATGATAAAAGTGAGAAAACCTTTAAAGAGGTTTAAGTCATGCTTGAGTGAACATGTCCCAACATTTAACAAAGCCCGATATATATCAAATGGATAAGAGGCAGATAACCCAATTGGTGGGGGCAGAGATTAGAAGGACATATCAGATGAAGGATGTAAGTTGTAATCGTCTCTTTAGGTATTTACCACTAAGGTATCTAAAGACCTCTTTTTTCAATGAGTTTTGGAGGGTTGACCACATCAACCCCCACTATCACCATGAGAGTCATGAGTTTGAACTATCACGGGATAGGCCAATTTGTGAGAGTTTAGAACATTAAGGGCATCTTGTACAGCTATTGTCTCGATATTTTAATCTTGATGGAAATTAAAACCATAGGTATGAAGGTTACCAAAAAATTGTCTTGTGGTAATTTTTTGGATGTAGCTTTTGTTGATTCTGAAGGTGCTAGAGGAGGCTTTTGGGTAAGTCATGTTCAATCCTTGAGTGTTGGAAACATCTTATTTTGTTGAAAATCCAAGATAAGTATGAGAAGTCTTGGGCTTTTGGTCTTGTAAATGGCAGCCTCATAATGCATTTTATAAAGGCAGTTTGGTTAAAAATAGAGTCGTTGTTATCATACTACTTGCTCTCACTCTTACTTATTGGTGATTTTAATCAAGTACAACACCTAAATGAAAAAACAGGAAAGAATGCATATACATTTCCGAGGGCTGAATCTTTGAACACATTTATCTCGAATTTAGCTTTTGTATCCATCTAGTGCCATGGTCTAAAATTTACATCGACCAATGCTTGCTAAGGTGATGAAGTGGTTTTTGAAATCTTGGATAAAGCTTTTGCTTTTTTGGAGTGGTTACAGCTATACTCGGATGTTTCTTTATGTAATTTGGCTATTTAAGTAGTCAATCATGCCGCCATCCTTCTTACTACTGATCCTGGTAAGAAGTTTTATCATTATTCTTATGGTTTTGAGTCTTTCTGGCTTCAGTACCCTCATTGTGAGTAGATTCTTCATGATTTCTAAAACCAAGTTATCCTAGGCTCCTTCTTATACCAACTTTTATCTAAGTGTAAATTAGCTATGGCTTCACCATGTAGTTGGAAAAAAATCAGAAGTTGGAAGAATTCTTGTTCAAATTGCTAATCTTTAACATGATTTAGAGATTTTTCAATCTGCCTATAATCCTACTATAGTAGCAGCTAACATTAATCACAAAAGGTCAGAGTTGAAGGGCATTTTAGCACATCAAGAGAATATATAGGCCCAAAAATCTCATTTTAATTGGTTGGCCCTTAGGGACTCTAATGCTAGTTTTTTCCATACGGTGACCAAACAAATGAGAAGTGGTAATAAAATATATGCACTTAAGGATGCTTTTCAAAATGTTTGGATTATTGACCTTAATCAATTCAGGGATCACATTTTTAATCATTTTTCATCTAGATTTACAAACCATGATGATCCAGACCTGAATTTGTAGATGTAGTTCTATAGCCATATTAAGAATCAGTTAATTCCCAGTCAGCAGCAACTTTGGATGAAACCTTTTTTGAATGTAAAGATAAAGCATACCCTCTTCCAGCTTGGAAGTTTTAAGGCCCTTAGATTGGATGAGATTTAGCTTATTGTTTTTAAAAAACATTGGTCGTTCATGGGGCAATCCATCATCAATGCAGTTAGATTATGCGTTTAGGGGTGTTTCCTTTTTAGGAAGATGAATAGGACCTATATTATTGTTGTTCCTAAAGTACAACACCCCAAAACAGCCCATGATTTCCACCTGATTAGCCTATGTAATACAATCTACAAAGTGATTTCCAAGCTGCTAGTTAACTGTCTAAAACCTCTTATGAATAGTTTGGTCTCAGACTTTCATAATGCTTTTATTCCAAGTAGGTATATACAGGGCAACATCATAATTGCTCAGGAAATGTTTCAAGCCATTAAATTCACAAGTAGATCAAGTGGCCTAGTGGTTATAGAATGGCATTGAAATTGGACATGAGAAAGGCTTATGATAAGTTACATCGGAGTTTTATTAAAGTGGTCCTTCAACAAATGAATTACCTAAACACTGGGTTAACCTTATCATGTAGTGCATTAGTACAGTCTCTTTCTCGGTCCTGATTAACAATTATCCCACAGACTGGTTCAAAGCTAACCGAGGTATTAGACAAGGTGATCATTTATCTCTATATCTATTTATTCTTTGTAGTGAGGTATTCTCTTGCTTCCTGTCACATCAGCAGGCTAGTGGTCTTATCTCGGGTGTTAAGCCAAGTATAAGAGGTCACAACATTAACCATTTGCTATTTGCTAATAATTGCCTTATTTTCTACCGGCCAGAGTTGTAATCCACACATGCTTTAAAATGCACCCTAGACCAGTACCAAAAAGTAGCTGGCCAAGAAATTAGCTTTCAAAAATCAGAATGGTGGTTCAATAAAAATATTCCTTTAAGATTCATTAGCTCTTTTTAGAAAATTCTTCTGCTCACGGTCAATGACTTTGTATCAAAGTATATTGGTATCCTTTTTTTATTGTAACTTTCCAAAGACAGCTTTCGTTGAGTTCTTAAGTGACAGGGTGGAATCTAAGCTAACTGCTTGGTAAGGAAAGGAATTAGGGATCTTAGACAATTTAATCAGGTCTTATTGGCTAAAACTTTCTGGAGAATTATGCACAAGAACCCTAATTCATTGGTGAGAAGAGTTATCTAAGCTAAGTATGTTTGAGGTAGTTCCTTATGTAAGGCTAATCTTGGCAGTAAACCTACCTCAATTTGGAAAAGTTTGGTGTTTAGGAGACAACTACTAGAACCATATTTGTGCTGGGCCATTGGGGATAGAAAATTTGTAGATTTTTAGCATGATTATTGGTTCCTAGGGTTCCTTCTTACTAGTTTTTGTGAGGATATGCATAACATCCCAGGGAATCTTTAACCGAAGAGGGTTATTGATTCGCTCAACCCGGATTCTAAGGAATGAAATGTTTCAATACTTCATTCCCTATTCCTAGAAGGAATTGCTCAAATTATTATTTTCAATGCTTGAAGAAGTGTTTTAGGCAAGGATTAATGGTTTGGGAAAGGGCAAAAGATGGAGTTTGCACAAGGAAGAAAGGTTATGCTTCCTACCAACTTAGTAGGATATCATAGGTTGGTGAAATCCTCCCTAATCAGTCACTATATGATTATCTTAAACAAGTGTGGGCAGTGCACATTCCTCCCAAGTTTAAAACTTTCATTTGGAAGAGTTGTTTGGAGGCCATCCCTACTAAGCTATAATTGTTTAGGAGGAACATCTCATCTACGTTAGTTTCCTAGAGATGCGTTGAAGAAAAGGAGGACTTAACCCATGTGTTTTTCAAATGCTAAAAATCTCAGTTAGTTTGGGGCCAGTCTTCTAATACCCCTATGCTTAACCAAGGGTTGTCTTTTTGTTCATGGTTCTAGGATATACGGTTCCAATTTCCTAAAAGGTCGGAAAAGAAATTGGATTTGATCTTGGCAACCCTATGAAGCATTTGGCTGGGCTGTAACTCTTTAATCTTCTCAAAGGAGTCAAGTTCACCACATCAAATCATTATCACTAAGGATAATCTCCGGAATGATTGTCCAGCAGCTAGAGCTTTAAATATTTTTTTACAGAAAATTCATCAACCATCCCCTCTGCCAAATATTAAAACATGGGGTAGTTGTGCCTTCAAAGAAAACCCATCCATTTTTATGGTTGATGGTGCTTGGCATAGCATATCAAGGATTAGTCCTTTAGCTTAGACCTGTAGGCTCCTTGATGAAGGATTGCTGAAGCATTAATGGTTTTTAGGCCAATGCCCGTCTGCCTTGTTTGCCGAGCTCTAGACGATCTTGGATTCTATGAGATTTGTAGTTGCAAACAATATTTTGTATTGTACAATCTTAATGGATTGTTTGCAGGGGGTTTCTTTAGGTTGTTGATTATTCAACAATTCAGCTTGAGGTTAGTGTTGTCGTTAAGAGCATTCAGGATCCAGCTCACTCTTTCCGATGGTTATCTTTGATCAAAGTCCAACAGAGATCCATTGAGGCAGTGCACACTTTAGCAACTTCCTGTTTACTTTCTCCCTCTTCTTATTAGTTGTATTCCTTTATTTTCCATTTTGAGTATCAATATTTCACATATCAATATTTTTTTTATATATTATTCTTAAACTATTATGGTTGATTGTGGTATACCGCATATTACAGGCTAATGAATTTTTTTAATTCATATATATATAATGATAAAATCTAATTGATACACATACTTAGAGATAAATATTGATGTTATTTTATTTTTATTTAAAAAATAAAATTTAATTGGTAAATGATGTTAACATGATTGAGAGTTGGAAACTATTAAAATTTTTTCCTTTATATTAATTTATATAAGGAAAATTAGGATGAAAATAATTAGAATGCATATAAAATATTTTAAAAAATTATATTTTAAATTTTTCATCGTAAAAAATATATTTTAATGTATATTATTTTAATAACAATATGTTGGAAATGGTATTGACAGATGGTGATGAAACTAAAATAATTCTCCTATCTATGATGCTCATTGGCAAACACACATGCGATGCAAATGAAGAACCATGTGTACGGGGTTTTAATTGGCCAATGGGTATTGGGTAAAGTGTATGGAGACAAGGGGTGCTGGCCTGCCAGGCCACCCAATATTTTTAATAATTATATATGTGTGGTATATTATATGAAGAATATTGAAAAGTTAAATAGTAATCTTCTATCTCAAATTTTTTATATCATTCATTTTTTAGCAATTAATTTATAATTTTTTATTTCTAACATTTTAGTATATAAATGAAATACCTTTATATATGAATAATATATCAAAATCTATAGTTTCTAATTATATTTTTTTAATTTTTTTCTAACAAAAAAAAAATGAATAAATTTAAGTTAAATTAGTCAAAAAAATCAAATGAAGCAAACAAAGTGGGACAGATGGAGTAATATATATATATGTGTGTGTGTGTGTGTGTGTGTGTGGTAAAACAGAAAAGCTACTTGTCTTAAGTTTTTTCATATAAAAATTTATGCTTTTATGTATAGTAAAAGTGCCTAAAAAATATTTAAAAATATTTACCTTTTGCACTTCTTGAGGCACTTAACACTTACAAAAAGTGCATAATCTCTCTCTCTCTCTCTCTCTCTCTGACTCTTACAGCCGCTACACTGCAAAGTGAAACTAGCATAGACGTTGAATTTTTAAAGGTTTTAATTTTTTATTTAGAAGTGTTACATTAAAGGTTATAAGCGATAGTAAATATATAATCCAATCAACTTTATACTATTTTGCCCAATTTAAACACACTTATTAACTGTAAATAAAATAAATGCAGTATACAAGTCAGGATTTGAATTATGGCCTGGTACTTTTCGTGTTTTATGCCAATTGAGCTAAAGACCCATTTGATAGTTGTTCAAGAATTTCTTGATAATATACATTAAAAAGGGAAATAGCTCAAACTTTTTTCCTCTACAAAGAAGATAATAGAGATTTATACTCTGTAAAAGAAAGGCGAACATGGGTTCAATTACAAATAAGATCATAGAGATTTTATAGCCATATGTAGCCTCAGTATGTATCTGGTGGAGCAAATGAGTTCCCAAGAAAGTAGCCATGTTTATTTGCCGTGCGACTTAAGATCGTATTCTAATGAGGCTAAATCTAATCAGCATATGAGTCATCCTGGAGAGCTTGAGTTGTCCATTCTGTGGTGAAAAACTTGAAGACATATAGCATATTTTGATTCGCTGCCAAAAATCAAACATTGTGTGGCATTTTATATTGCGCTAGTGCAGCATCAATATGTAAATTGGTCTGGATTTGCAAGATTTCTTGAGTTTCAAACCTTCTAAATGTAGGTTGCATTTTCAACATCAAGTTTGGCAGGCAATCGTCCAGGTGTTAGCATGACTTATTTGGAAATGGAGGAATGATGTTGTGTTTAATAGCAAAATCTTTCCAGCAGTAAGTATCATTTTTTTAATTCAGGTGATGTCTTTCTTGTGGCTAAAAAACAAGTGTTTGAAGTTTTCTTGTTCGTGAAATGATCGGTGCATTGCCCCTTTACTAGCTAGAAACAGTAGTTCTTAATTGAGTTTGGGTTGTTTGAGGTCCTTACTAGCTGCTTAATGGTCACTTGTTATGATGTAATTTACAGGTTTTTTTATGTTGCTTTATGCTTCTTACCAATAAACCTTTTTTGGTTGCCGTTAAAAAAAAAATTGTATTTAGGTTTTGATTTTTGTTATGTAATTTTATATTATATTTATTTTTTTAAGTCTATTATTGACATGGAAGCTCATTATAATGGAATGAAATTAATGCTTGAAATTGCTACATGAATATGAAATTTCACTTTTTTTTCTCTTTCTAATAACTAGGACTTGATATAAGGGTTTTAAAATATTTTATATGATTTGAATAGACTTGTTTTTATTTTATGTTAAAAAATGTGCCACTTTTTAGTTCATGGGGCAAATTGTTTATTAGAGATGAGTTTAGGAGTCAAAAGTAACCTAGTTTAGAAGCAAAATATGTGATAAAGGGTCAAGTTTGCATTTTAAAAATGAGTCTTTTTTTTTCTGTAGTGGTGGAGAGGAGTTTTTTTTTTTGGCCAAAATTACCTTAGGGGTCCCTTAACTTGACCAATTCACACGAGTTAGTCCCTCAACCAGAACTCGGTCTAAGTTAGTCCTCTAACTTTGCAAATTGTTACAAGTTAGTCTCTTAAGCCATTTGAAGTGGCACATGAGGTCACGTGCCTAAGACCATCATTGCCTCCTTTGAGACACGATTGATCACTGCCCTTCCTCTGCCGGACTTGCCCTTATCCTCCATCGCACCTCTTCTTCTTTCTTCTATTCATTTCTCCTCCACCAACTGCACCTCTTTTTCTTTATTCTCTTCTTTTCTCATTCACCGGACTCGCCTTTCTACCCCGCTATGCTACTTCCTCTCATTTCTCTTTCACCGGACTCGCCTTTTTCCTCTGCCCCACCTCTTCTTATTTTCTCCTCTGCCGGATGCACTTCTTCTCCTCCGCCGAACTCACTTTCTCCTCTACCACTACACCTCTTTTTCCCCTTCCTTTTCTGGCGTGCCTCCTTTTCTTTTCTCCTCTGCCTGATTCACCTTCTCTCCTCTGCCGAACTCACTTTCTCTTATGCCACCGCACCTTTTCTTCCCATTTCTCCTCTGCCACACCTTTTCTTCTTTTCTCCTCTACCTGATTCACCTATTCTTCTCCACCAAACTCATTTTCTTCTCTGCCATCACACATCTTCTTCCCCTTTTTCCTTTGTCGCCCCTCTTCTTCTTTCTCCTATTCCTTTCTATATGCCTATTACTTCTCTCCATTCCAAATACTCCTTCTGGATATTTTGATGGAGCTAGGCCGAGATCAATCCCTAACCCACTGCAGCGAAAGGTGCATCTCTTGGCGGAATCGACGTCGCTAGTAGGTTTAAGTCAATTTGGAAAACCATCGGCCCCATAAAAACATCCTATTTGCTTTAACGTGAGTTATCACCGTTAGGACACATGACACTCTAACTCACTTTAGGGACTAAGTCATCACGTTTTACCAAGTTTGAGGACTAACAGAAGCCGATTTCTGGTTGAGGGACCAACTCGTTCGAGTTGGTCAAGTTCAAGGACCTGCAGGGTACTTAGGTTTTTTTTGTGTGGTGTGGGGCCTTTTCCAAATGCAAGATCAATATTCTAATCTTGCTGAAGCTATTTAGTGTAGTTCGTGAAGCTGGAGGGAAAACAATAAAAGAAGTGGAAATACCTCCCCTTGAACACTTATTGCCTTTGTCTTGTCAAGGAGTAAATGTAACGGCTTAGAGTATTCATCCCAAATTAAAATATCGGCTCATATGTATGTCCTTTAAATGAAAAAAATGCATTGACGATAGTTGCTTAGCTGATTAGTTCTAAAGTACAATACCAAATTGAGTCAGTTCGAGTGAAAGAGATGCAAACACTTAAACTCAGAATATTTTAGCTTTAAAACATATATGAAAAAAATAGGTTAGAAGATGTCACTATTTTAATGTTTACACATTATTCAAAATTGTAGGTTCTTAAAAAAATCCTCAAAACCTAATGTCTAAAGGGCAAGATATATAAAAGAGGCCAAGGGTTTGGACCTCAACCTCTCATTCCCTTTGACTTGAACCTTCGCATTCCCCATATAATACTCTAATATCGGTTTAGGTGTCTTATTAGTTTCGAAAAAGTGGACATTCCTAAAATTGCGTTTGGCACAAAGAAAAAAAATAGTAAAAGTGATATAGTCTTCCGTTACATAAATATGTTCTAGAAAAGTCTTGTATTTCCAACTTAGCTGACAATGCAATGAGACATCTTAAGTAGAAAACTTGGAATTGGTGGTGCAACACTCCAAATATTATACATCAAGAAATGGGTGAAATGCATATTTAGTCCCCTAACTTTAAGGGTCATCCTAATATGGTCCCTTAATTCAAAAAGTGATTATTAAAGTCTTCTAACTCAACTTAAGTGTCATATTTTGGCCATTGCCGTCAGTTTTTCCGTCATTTCAGATTGAAATTATCTACGTGACACCCTTACTACCACATGTCCGTCCCTTTCATTACAGTAAGTGACTAAACTGAAAGAACAACAAATTTCAGACTAAAATGATGCAAACGCATAATTCTAAAGTCCTAAGACATGGTTTAACCCATTATCTTATTTTCCAGACCTTCTCCATCGATACTACATCGCCGGCCTCCGCCTCTCCATCTCTTCATCTCCCATTCTACCCATCAACTCGTCTTCATCTACCCAATCACTGCCACTTTTGTCCTTTCTCTTCGCCAATTATACCAACCACCATCTCGTCACTGCCCACACCGGTTACACCCATTCTTCTCTCTCACAGCTACCCTTTGGCGATGATTACGCCCCGCCAACATCTCACCGCCACTCACATCGATTACAGCCGCTCCTTCCACCACACTGATTCTGGCCTTTGGACCTTCGATGCTCTCGATTACTGCCCACGGCTCATTTCCGTTCGAACTTATTCTGGAATCAAACAAATCCAACCCTTGTCTTCTAGTTTTTGCTCGATTCTGATTCTAGTGAAGGTTAAGAGGGAGAGAAAATATAGGGAGTAAGAATAGTGTTAAGTAGGGATGACAATTGGGTGGGTCGGGTCAGGTTTGGGTCAGTTCATTCAGGTTTGGGTTTAGTCGGGTTAGCATGAATTCGGGTCCAGGTCAGGTCATTTGGGTTCGGGTTGATTTCAGGTTGAGTTGATTTCGGGTTCGGGTTGGGTTGGGCCGGGTTTATTTGGGTTCGGGTTCACTTCAGGTCGGGTCAATTTTAGTCTCGGGTAACTTCAGGCCAACTTTCGGGTCAAATTCGGGTCAACCTTTGTGTTCACGTGGGTTATTAGTGTGAAGTCAAAACGATTGAATCTATTCAATTTTTTTTTTAAATTTAAATCAAATAATTTGATTTTTTGTGTGATTTAATTTAAATTAAATTTTCATTTTTTAGTATATTTAATTAAAATATTCATAAAAATCTTCTTCATTATAGTTTAGTACATATTTAAGTAATTTAACATTATTAGTAATATTTGATTGTTTTTCTAAACCCATACCCTTTAACTATCATTGTACAGATTATTCAGATCTTCACTCAGCTATCACTCAGACATACACAATGACAATTTTGTTATGCTTATGTTTCAATGAATTTTCTTTGAAATTACAATGAAATGCAAATCAAGTTCATTATCAGTGACTAAATTGTAAAATTTAAAAAAATTTGGGTGAAAGTGCAAAGATTTCAAAAATTTTAGGATCGATGTTGTAATTATTATGGGTGACTAAAATAAAATTTTTTAAAATTTAGGTACCTTATTGCACTATACTTAAAAGTATAAGGATGAATGTTGTAATTTTAATAATTACCTATTAAGATCATTAAACTTACTAAATATAAAAATTACTTCTGTTGGAAAAATCCAAATATGGAATTCACTAAATATGGATGTTACTTCCCCAAATAAGATACCTACAATATATAGAAGTCCTCAAAAAATAGAAGTTACTAAATATGGAAATCTTTTCTCAAAATATGAAAATTATTAAACATGAATATCTTAAAAAAGAAATGAAACTACTAAATATGAAAGTCTTATCTCTAAATATGAGATTTACTAAATATGGAAGTACCAAAAAATGGAAGTTACTAATAACGGAAGTCACCATTCCTAAATATAAGACATACTGAATATAAAAGTCTCAAAAAATTGAAGTTATTAAACATGGAAACCTTCATATTTAGGACTAAGTTAATATGAAAAATAATGAAAGAGGAAAGTTAAGGTTTAAGGTGAGACTTAAAATCGGGTATTGTCAGGTTTAGTTATCGGGTCATCTTGGGTTCAGGTCAGGTCAGTCTCGGGTTTGGGTCATTTCGGGTTCGGGTCAATTCAGGCTCGGGTCATTTCGGGCTCGGGTGTGTCGGGTTTGGGTCATTTGGGTTCGGGTTTTCTCGGGTTTTCCTTTAATTGGGTTCGGGTTCAGGTCGGGTTGGGCACAGTCGGGTTCAGGTCGTTGACTTTTTTAGTCAAATCGGGTCAGGTCGGGCTTGGGTTCGGGTGGGTTGGGCCAGGTCATCGGGTCGGGTCCGATTTTGCCATCCCTAGTGTTAAGGTAGCAAGCATGATTTGAGTTTGAGAGAGGGAGAAGGGCAGCAGCGGTGATCAACTTGGAGAGAGGCGGCGACGTTTGAATGAGAGATTAGGGAAGATTGAGTTAACTATCTTTTTAGGTCCCTAAAATTAATTTTTGTGTCAATTTTAGTTTGAACTTTATTAATTTTCTAATTTAGTCACTTCTTATCATAAAAGAGATTCTCATGTGGCACTATACGTGCCACGTAGACAATTTTCATCCAAAATAACAGTAAAACTAATGATAGGGACTAAAATAGGACACTTAAATTGAGTTAAGAGATTTTAATAATTATTTTTTGACTTAAGAAATCACATTAAGATGATTCTTAAAATTACAAAACTAAATATAGATTTTATCTATCAAAAAATAGTTAAATTGTAGACAGAGTCCTCTTCACACCGCAATGACTCCAGCTCCTTAATGTTTCTATAGGGCATCTTAAACCATTAAAATGTTCTAGAAAAGGATAATTCATTTGCGGAAAATAAAAGAAGTAGAATGACCGAAACACCCTTTTCAACTTGGAGTATTCGCTCCGAACTCACTGAAGGAAGCGGATCCAGCAAATGTCAGCAGAACAAATTTGGGCAGATTCATCTGAAAACGGCAACGTTTTCAACTGTGCTCTCCGGCGTCGGATCCCTTTCATTTGCATCGATCGCCGATTCTCTCCTCCGTCGGCTCAGTTTAACTTCGAACCCAACTCCGGCCGAAATTCTCCCTCGTGCTTCGCTTTACGAGGTAACGAAATCGCAATTCCCTTCGCCATTGCGCGACTTCCTGAAATCAGATCTGCTCTGGTATTGGTTTCGTTCAACTTCGGATTTTTTCAGCTAGTAATAGATTTCTGAAGTTTTGCCTAAGGATATTTAGTGTTGCTTTGTTTCGAGTCCGGGGAACAAATCTATTTGATTCCTCGTGTCTGAGGATTTTGTGCTAGAGAAGCACAGTAATTAGGGACAGGAAGCTAATTGCTGAGAATTTTGAAGGATTTGGGGTTAAGATTTGTATGCAGGAGAGGTAATAGCAGTCATCAGTGTTAAACACAGTTTCATGGTTGGATGCTAAGAGCAGAGTGATCTGGTAGTGGGCAATAATGTCCATAGAAGGGGGAGAAAACCCTGGAACTCCAGACAGGGGTATGGATGATACGTTGAAGCCTGAGAAGCAGTTGTCAGAAGCAAATGGAACTCTAGTAAAGGAAAATGGGTTGCCTGAGGGCCATTACTCTGAGGAGAGTCATGATCAGTTTTTGCAAATGATCTCTGAACTTAAGTTTCAAAATGAATTCTTGAAGTCTCAGCTCGAGGATTTGAAAAATCAGCAAACAGAATCTAAGGGGTTTCACCAGCAAACTAATGCAAGTGATCAGGATAATGGGGATTCTTTGGATATTAAGGACTTGCATGAAAAGATACAAGCTGTGAGTAGAGAACTTCAAGAAGAAAAGCAAACCCGTGTCGCAGCAGAAGAGGCTCTAAAGCACTTACGAGAGGTGTACACTGAAGCTGATGCAAGAGCTCAGCAACTATCTGCCAAACTTGCTGAAGGTGAGATTTATGATGTGTCTCAGTGATAAGTATGGTATTATGTAAAACTTTTGTGCTGAACTTATATGCTAAAAAGTACTGAAGAATATGAAAAGACAAAATAATCAGGAAAGAGTGGAAAAGATATGGAGAAGGATTTCGTGAAAAATTGTCTTGTTGGTTTTATTTTCTAAATCAGTAGATATGATTGATTCTTTCTGTAGCACAACAGAAGTTGGATCAAGAAATTAAAGAACGAGACGAGAAGTATGCAGAACTTGATTCCAAATTTAGCAGGCTTCATAAACGTGCAAAACAACGTATTCAAGACATTCAAAAGGTGAATTTTATAGCAAACACTGTGGCAGTCTTTTTTTGGCGGTGTGTCATACCCTTGCATCTTTCCATCATTATGCTTACATTCTTCCAAGAAGAATTGATAATGCACACTGCATAGTGTGTTATTTTTAACATAGTAGTTCTGGCGTTCACTCTTGGATTTCTCTCCAACGGCCTCATTTTTCCATTGGAATTAAATTGATTACATTTTTAGGAAAAAGATGACCTTGAAGCTCAACTCCGTGAGGTGAATGAGACAGCATCACGAGCATCATCCCAGCAATCAGCATTGCAGCAAGAGCTGGATCGTATTCGACAACAGGCCAATGAAGCATTAAAGGCAATGGATGCAGAGAGGCAACAACTGAGAAGTTCTAACAATAAGTAAATCTTCTATTTTGAACTTTCCATGCCCTCATCAATATGTCTGATTTCATCATGCAGATAAGACACCTCTCTCGTCTCTCACTCCTGCATGTATGCTAGCATAAGTGAACTGTTCCTCACCTGCTTCTATTTTCTTTTGTGCATGCTTATGCAAGAATTCTTTCTTCTTCTAAGTAGATGGAAAGGAGTCTTGTCGATTCAAATCTGTATTAGCATAGGTTATAAATATATGTCCAACCTTCAATGCATAGGCACGATTTTATACATTTGTCAGCGTACTTGTGTTGTTTTTTGTGAGAATATAAGATATCGTTAATGAAAATGGGACATTGAAATGTAGAAAATATGTGGAGTCCTGTTTAATTTCTGTGGAAATTCTGTTCAAAAGTATTCAAATCCTGTTTCGAAAGAGTTGGTGAAAAAGTGGCCCTGGATTGCTTTCCGTATCAAATGGCTTAAGGATTATAAAAAATTTTCACACTGATTCTGTGGCAAAAGAAACCATCCCTAGTTGCTGGTACTTGGCTTTCACCATGGCTAGCCTGATTTAGAGCCACCAAGGTAGTATTTTTAGTGTTTCTAAGATTTCCTTGTATGGATGAAAGGGATACATAATTCTTTATGGTTTTCTATCTTAATGTCTTACACTGAGCAGACAAGTTCGTAATATCACTTCAATTATGGTGATTCATATGATTACTCTACAATATTCCATACCATGGACTCTTTCTCTTGAATAACTGACTGATGCCATTGACATCCAGACTCCGCAACAATATTGAGGAATTGAAGCGTTCTTTGCAACCAAAAGAGGATGCTCTTGAGGCAATGCAACAATCACTTTTGGAGAAGGAACAGGTATCTAACAGTTTTGCCAATGCTGATTATTGTGTTGTCTAACTTGATGCCTCACATCTAACTGCCAGCAAACAAATCTGCTCCACAGATACTAGCCTCCTTCTCGAATTGTCTTTAGCTTCAATTCATGTTTTCTGTTTCGCTGTTTCTTGAATTGCAGTCATCTGGTATGTTATAAAAATGCTTGAAACTTCTTCACTTTCAGTTACATTAAATGATTGTTAGTCAAATATCCATTTAATCGCTAATTCAGGGTTCTTCATGTCCTTTCTCAAACTCCTGATCGTTTGACCACATCATTTTAGCACCCTGATGTCAGTGTTTTTGTATGGTCTGACATAATTTCTTAAAAATTTCATTTGCTCGCTTTTCCATCTTTGAAGGTTTGATTTTTAGATGGGTTATCTTTTCATGGTCCTCTATTGAACTTTCAACTCCTTTTTCTTCAAATAATAGGCAGTCTGGGGCATTATTAAATCAAGATTTTGTCTTTACACGGATTGTTATGGTTTATATCCTAGATGTTAGGTGACTTGCGAGGACAACTAATGGCTGCAGAGGAAAAACGGCAAGCGTCACTGAATGAGCTATCTGCTAAACATCAGAAGGTAAATTAGATGACAGATGCTTCAACTTCAACATGCCTCCTTTTATAGTGTTGGGGATCTCTTCTGTTCTTATTGCAACTGGCAAGAATGGTGCTTCAGCCTCTTTGTTGTTTCACTGTTTTATTAGAATATAGAGGATTTGGAGGCTCAAGTTGCTGATGCTATATCAGAAAGAAACAAAGCAACGGAAACAATTTCTTCCCTACAGGTGAGACTGATTCGCACATTATTTATGAAAACAAAGATCTGTAGGTTTTCATTGTGGTGCTTTATTTTCATTTCTAACCATCCCTTTATGATGTGCTTCTGCTGCTTATCCCCTTTTATTTCTGATTTGTCCTATTTCTGGCCCTTTTATTTGGTGAAATATTCTTCTCAATGCCTAATTTGTTGCAACTGCTTGAAGATGGTGTGAAATTGGAAAATCGTTGATTCTTTATCAATGAAAAAGATTTTGTATTTTGCAGGTTTTGTTGGCTGACAAAGAATCGAAAATTGCAGAAATGGATGCAGCTGCAACTGGTGAAGCTGCACGGCTACGAGCTGCTGTAGAAACTATTAAAGGAGAGCTTGCTCACCATAAGGATGAGCACGTAAGGGCTAAAAGTTTATGCAAACTTAAAACTTTATTATCTGTCGCTCTATGTGATAAATAGTACAGTAACATGGGTGTAAGTTGTAAGCAAGCAAGAAGCTATTTATCTTATCAAGTTCTGCTGTATTGTTTTTGTGTGGATTTTGTCATTGCAGAAATGATTTCTGGACTAGAAATATGCAGTAAATTATAATCTAAAGTGGCAACCGTAGATTCATGGTTTATTTTGATTGGAAATTTATATGACAAACAATCACTAGATTTTACATCTTTCTTGGACATGTTTATTTATTTATTATGTTTTTTTTATCCTTTTGTCCGACAATGACTATAATTGATGGCTCATGTCAACCATTAAAAATTAAAATGTAAAAAGATAAGAAATTAGTTTGTTATTTAAATTGGCTTCACATTAGTTTTTAATCACAAGTTTTTGTTTTTGGCACAATAAAATATAATTCAAATCTTCATTGTCTTCAGGAGAAGGAAAAGGCTAGCTGGGAGTCGGCATTGCAGACACTTAAAACTAAACTGGAATTTTCTGAAAGTAACCGTATTCGTGTGGAGATAGAGACTGCTAAAATGAGAAGTACAATGGAATTCGGTTGAATTGCCATGAGTTCGGTTTGATAATTCTTAAACAAGTGCTAAGAGTTCTTCTTCTTTGCATAGGTCAGCTGGAATCAGAGGGATCTGTGCAGACTCAGTTGGTAAATTTGAAAGATACTGAACTAGCGGCTGCCAGAGAAGAGGTATAATTATGCAAAATGAATTTCCAATGTGTTTTGCTAGTGCAAATCTCCTTCCAGGTTCTCGGATGGTGTAAAAGACTTACATTTGCTTAACATAAGTATGATATGTATTTGTATTAGTATGTGAAATGGATTTAAAATATGTTATATTCTATTTTTTTTTTTCTGGAATTGGATGCTTTAAGATGTTTATCACGCTTGCAGACACAAGCTTTGGTTTAAGTGTTTCAGTGATAGGAGACATTCTGACTAATTGTTCCAACCATTTTTTCTGCGATAGAAACTTAAGATTCATTAAATGGTTGTTCTGAATGATAACTTATAATGGGGCATTGCCCTTCCCAACAATCATGTTAATTTTATTGCCATTCTTATCAGGTATGGCTTTTAAGAATCTGCTGTGCTGTCTGCATGTAGGCACTGGTCATAACTAATGATGGTGCAAAGGGGCTGTTAATAAATGGACCATCTAAATAGAATGGCTGTACTAATTCAGATTAGTCACTGAAAGTCATATATTTTGTTTATTTTCGCTTGCTTGTAGCTGTGGATTTAAAATTGTTATTTTTGTTTATCATTAACCTGATGGTGATGATGATGAGGATTATGATTATGGTTATTATTGTGATTGTAATTGATAATGATGTCATCATCACCGTGATTATGATTATGCTGCTATGATTATTTTGGCACATTGCATGAGAATTTTGGTTTGAACTCAGTACTATGATTCTGTACATATGCATTGCATTTGTGTTAGGTGGAAGTGGAAGCATTCTGCTTTAATATTTGCAAACCTTCTGTTAGCTCCTGGTGAGAGTAACCAGTTTCCAGCTTATCAACCAGGCTCTGCTAACTCTTTAAATTGGAAATTTCTTATGTTTAAACTTTTTTTGGGTGGCCATTTCACTGATTAGGAAGAAGAGAATTCTTCCTAATGCAATTTATGGGAACAGTTCTTTTGGGCTCCTTTCCCCACCTTACTTTGTAGATCATATTATCATCAAACTGTGCCTTAAATTCCAATTCCTAACTATGTTGAGGCTGGTGGCAAATGAATTCCCAACTCTATAATTTTGTGAACATTCAAACACACACGCACAGAGTGAGAGAGAGAGAGAAGAGGAGAGCCCTTCCTAATGCTCTTTATGGGAACAAGTTCTTTTGGGCTCCTTTTCCACCTTACTTTGTAGATCATATTATCATCATACTGTGCCTTGAATTCCAAAATCCTATGTTGAGCCTGGTGGCAAATGAATTCCCAACATGTGTGTGTGTGTGTGTGTCTATGTTGAACTTTCTCATGTCTATGTTGAACTTTCTCATGATTTCTTAACTAGCTTTAGCTTAGAGGGAAGTTTTTCTGTTCCTCTTCTTTATGTTTTTTTTATAAGCCAATGTTTATCAGATAAAGTTTTAGATGGTTACTCACTTATTATGTTTGCTGAATATTCTGTATAATTTTGACTAAGTTTGTATTTTCCTTCAATTTATATGTGGCAGATCAGCCGCCTTGAAAGAGAGTTTGCTTCTTATAAGGTTCGTGCCCATGCTCTTCTGCAAAAGAAGGATGCAGAACTTGCTGCAGCTAAAGACTCTGAGCAAATTCGAGCACTTGAAGAAGCATTAAAAGTACATGATTCTAGTGGATGTTCTGATTATTTTTACATCTTATGTATGTGTTGTTTTCTTTTTTGGGTATGCTTTCTGTGAAAGGAAAAATCTCTTGATATTGTAGGAGGTGGAGAAAGAACTATCACTTGCTTGTGCAGAAAGAGACAGTGCACACCAAGATCTTCAGTATGTGCAAGCTAATCATGGAAGAGAACTTGTGGAAAGGTATCATCATTATCTGTATACTGACGCAAAAATATGTGGACTATAGGTTTTATTGCAGGACAAGGAAAACAAACTGAGAAAAGATCATTAGTCATATTTCATAAGGTCAAATATTCACTGAAAGTTCCCAATCCACTTTCTGAATTAGAGATGTAGCAATAAGTGATGCTCAGAGTCAGATTGAGAGCTTAGAGGCAAAGCTTGCCTCAGCAAATGTTCGCCACCAATCAGAGAAAGCAACTTGGGAAATAGACATCAAGAATTTGGAAGAAACATGGCGATGTAAGATACTCTTGATTTGTGATATATTATATATGTCATAATTTTCTTTTTAAAGGCATCAAATTTTGATTTTACAGTCAGATGTCAAACACTTGCTGCTGAAAAGGAAGCATCCAATAGTGAAGATGTACAGAAAGAATTGGAGGAGATGAAACAACGTTATAAGAAACTTAAGGTGTATAATGTTTGCGTGATACTTTTACCTGAAATAATGGCAGTGAATTTTTTGCATTTATCTATTATAGTTTTTGTTTTCTAGGAGGAGCATACTTCATTCCGTGACCTTGTGGATAGAATGATTGAGGAGAAAGATGTTGAAATTTCTAGAGTTTTAGATGATAACAAGAATCTTCGACGATCACTGGAATTGAGAGCTACGGTATGTGACATTCATCCTATCTTTCATGTGTTGAAAACCTAGGCCTGTTTATTGGCCTAGAAACACCATTTCACTAATTCTAATATGATTTTCAAGCATTTCAGGCTGATCATACTGATAATTATGGCCCAGGTATAATGAGTGTTATGTTTCATTATTTTTTCAGTTCCTGTTATTATTTATAATACTCTCTGTCCCAGAATGTTTGTCACTTTTGTGTTTTTTATAAATATTATGGATGTCCTGCCATATGAGCATATTACGTATGTATCTCTTGGATTACCCTCTGATAAGTAATATAATTGCATTAGGGAACATTTGTAGGCTTTACATAATGGGAAGGGTACATTTGGAAGCAGATGCATAGTTATGGAAAAGTGGCATACATGTTGGGAAATAGAAAATTTTGAAAAGTGAAAAACTTAATGGGGCGGAGTAAGTATTACAATTTGCAAAAACATTACTGCACACTTGGTGGTCTACAGACTTTTAACACATTGTTGTTACGAACTGGTGTCATCAGCTACACAAAAGCAGGAGGCTCCAAATTCTAGCACCTTTGCAGCAGAACAGCAGATTTTGGTATTGTCAGAGTCTATTTCCTCAACTTATCATGTTTTTTATCATTACAGTGTAGTAGTAAACCAGAAAAAACTTAAAAGAGAAGTTTCAACAGATAATAAATATAAACTGGGAACCAGATTTCATGTTTTTTTTTTACATGCACAAGTGATTCAAGTATTTTGCACATCTGAGGAATTTCCATGATTTTATGTTTTCTTGCTCAGTGCAGCACAAAGCATTAAGAATGGAATGTAAAATTGGTTATGGTTCCTGCATACCAAAATATTATGGCTTTCAAAGAGAACTCCAAGCCTGTTAGTTTATAGTTTATTAGTTTATCTTTTGGCTTTTGAACTACCTGGCCAAAGTTAAATCCGCATCCCCCGCCCCCCCAAGCAGCAGTCCCTTTTCTGGGTGCTTCCTATCTGAAGTAATAATCTCTTCATCTGTTCTTTCTTTTTTCCGTTCCAATTTTTTTGGGGGAAACATAGCTCTTAGCGAGGCAGCAAGCTCAGAGGGAAGACGAGTTGGCACAATCACAGCGACAAATCTTAGCACTTCAGGTATGTAATCTGCCCTAATGAAGAAAAAAAAAGGTCTGCTATGCATAGGCTAGATGTTGATTTTTACCATTCAGATTCTGATGGCTTTCCATTTCCCAGGAGGAAATTGAGGAACTTGAACGAGAGAATCTTCTCCATACTCAACAGGTATGAAATACATCCTCACAAATGGTAGCATCTCTTGTGGATAATTTTCTGGCAGCTTCCTAATGCCTCTAAGTGAGTTTTTCTTATTAAAATAACTTATATACAACTGACATAAGAAACTGTTATATAAACTCAGTGTCATCCTGATTTTCTTTCCAATACTATTGTTATTATTGTTCTTTGTCATCTATTGGTTTTGGTAGATAGGAGGAAGGCCAGGGGTGGGGAGTTCTTTGCCATCCATAACCATAAGAAAAGTGGGATGTGAGTGGTCATGTGATGATCGGGAGCTGAGGTTCTATGGAAGAACTAGAAGAAGAGAACCACAAGGTTCAGAAATTTTTTCAGATGCATTGCTATGATGGGGAAAGATGATCAACGACCTAGAGATGACGGTACTGAGAACCCAAAATACAAAAAAAAAAAGTGAAGTCATCAGGAGGAATAGGATGATTTAGATGCAATTGTCTCATGGGGTTTTGAATGTGCCCCTCATAGTTTGAATCGTATAAGATGATTGGATGCATCTACTGTGCTGATTGCAGGAAAGGAATGGGAAATTCTTCAAATAAACTTCAATGCTCTGTGATGTCAGCAGAAAGGAGACAATGGTTTCCTTTGGAAGTAATTTGGAAAACCAGAGATCTGAGAAAGTTGCTTTCTGGGGGCAACTGGAAAGACATCTCACCTTTCCTGATACCTACAGATGATGCATGGGTGGTTTTGAATAGATTAGATCAACAAGGATGATAGGGGATTTGGAAATAGAATTTTTTTTTTTAGATTCTGTGATTGGCCTAAATAAAATGAGGATATCGAGAATCTTGCTTGAAATTAGGGGAAAAGAACAGAAAAAAGAAGGCTTGGCAAGGGATGAAGTTTTTCATGGATTGGGAATGGATTAGTTCCATGATGATGCCTCTTTGGCTCGTCCTATCTTGTTTGGTGGATTTGGCAAGTGGTAAATAATGTGAGAACTTTTTAAGGGAGTGAAGTGCATTGGAAATCTTAAAGCTGAAATAGCCAATGTCTCTTTGGTTCTGGGCTACTGTAAATGATTTGGTAGTGAAACATATTGTTAAAGGTTTTATTTTTATTTTTATATTTATATTTCATTTTTTTAACAAGAAAAAACTTTATTGAGAAGGCACCAACAGGATCATGCATGGTAACTTTGTGGCATAGTCTCCGGTGTCATTGTCTGAAATGAGTATAGATTAATCTATTCAATCCTTGATTTCCCACCACTTGTGGACTTCATTGTAGAAGTCTCAGAACATAAGTTAGTAATTTACAGCTTGTGCCTTGTATTTTATCTAATTAGAGTTTCATTATGTAATTTCTTTTGCCCCTCTTAAATACATGCTTCGCCATTCAGTCATGTAATTTCTTTTGCCCCTCTCTTGCAAACTTTGTCGGTTTCTCCCCAATCCTATGCAGTTTCTTTGCATTGGGCATTTTCAGTTGATACCCATGTTGCATCACATTGATGTGACTTAATGTGCGTATGTTCGAACTCCAATTAATAATCATCTGCATCATGATGCTGTGGCTTGATTCAGTTTCTGGAAATACATGATAGAGTAATTCCAAGTCTGATACCTTCCCAGTTATTACTCGTCTGGTGGACTTGGGAGGCATTTAAGTACTACTTTCTCGTTGGCTTCAGCCTTCTGTTGCCATTTAATTTTTCGGCATTGCAATTGCAGGAGGCGATGTTGAAAGAGGAGTTTCGGAACATGGAAAGGACAAAAAAGAGGGAGGGTGTGGACATGACATACCTGAAAAATGTTATCCTTAAGCTACTTGAAACGGGTACTTGCTTGCAAGCGCTCTTTGCATTACAATTCAGCATATGTTTGTATGATTCACTATGCCGTGCAATCTGAGTATTACTACAAATCATGGTCAAACTTTGTGGACTCTTTTGTGCAGGTGAAGTGGAAGCTCTCCTACCTGTAGTAGCAATGCTGCTTCAATTCAGTCCTGAAGAGGTAGTTACTTTTCTGTTACTCTTTCCTTGATCTTGCTTAGTGATCCACTGTCTAAGGCATTATCATTCATGACGAAAACATTGAGTTGCTTTCTTCTGCTAGTGGTTCAGTATTGTAGATCACAGCTTCTGAAAATGTTAACTCTATTTGTGAAAGCCGCACGCAGACATGTTGGAAGTGCTTTATTTGTGACAACATCACTACCTCATTTTATTCTCAAACTGCAGACGCAGAAATGTCAGCAAGCGTATCGTACCTCAGTTGATCCTTCATCGAATCCAGGAAACGATGGTTCAGGATCAACCCTTTCTCTTTTCTCCAGATTCTCATTTTCGTAAAATCAATGGAGGAATGCTTATGTGATCATTACATTGGGTGGGATGGTCTCCAGAACATGGTAAATGGTGACACATGATGCCTGTCAGTTATAGATTTATTTCTGTAACATTGGGATTTTTTTTATTTACTGGTTTATTGCAAGCAACAATGGCAAAGGAGAACAAAATATAGCAAAAGGTGACGAAATATTCTAGCTTCATGACTGAGCGATACAGATTCTTTTCTCTGGTTCCATCTATACTGATTTATGGAGATGTATAAATTCGTTTAATAAAATACGCACGATCGCTGGAGTTTTTTACTCAACTGTTGACAAAGTTCATATTTACTTGGTTGTGTTGCGTTCTGTATGAAATTGAATTTGTTGATTTATTTTAGAAGGAAAAAGCAGTACATGCAATTTCGTGCAGAATTTATAATCGTGACAATAATAAACATGAATAATTGTGTGAATATATAAATTAATTAAAATTTGAAGAGTTATGCCCCTTTGAGCCATTGTGTCCATTGTAAAAGATATCTCTTTTCGTGAACAACTGTGTCCATCTTAAGAGATACTTTCCTGAACGGTTGTGTCTGGTGAAGGAAGAGTCGTGTTTTTTCAATTTATATATAAATCAATCATTTACAAATTTGAGAGATTTTTTTATAGAATTTTATAGTATCATATTTCTAGTACTACATTGTTGGAGAGAAATCGTCCTTAGAAAAATTTTTACACGACCAAAAGCCTTGCGTCATCGCCATCGTTCCACAATTTTCTCACGTTCATGCGCTTGCATTAAACTCACTCTCGTCTTCTCGCCATGGCTGACCAAGAGGAATCATCTGAGAGTGTGGTCTCCCCAGAGCAAGATGATCCAGATCAGAATGAGACAAACTCTGAGACGCAAGGCGGCAGGGTAGTCGATTCTACTGCTCGGTTGCTTGCTCCTGCGTCTACCCTTACAGGAGAAGGGTCCAGCAGGCCTCAGAGGAGAAGGGCCAGGGTTAATGACCCTGGTGCCTCCAGCAGTGACAGACCGAAGCAGAGAAGAAGAGCAGAACTGGACGCTCCAAGTTTCGACCCCGTTTGCTATGTCTGCAACAAATCATTCGGCTCGTGGAAGGCTGTTTTTGGGCATCTTAGGGCACACCCTAGGGCTACCCCAGGAGCATTTCCGCCACCAAAGTTCAAGGCAGAAGGGTACCCAGAGATGCCAAAGGATCATGCTGCCCTTCAACAGCAACTGGCTCCAACGCTGTTGGAGTTGGCCCATCGAACCATGCAGAGACTTCAAGAGGGAGCAAGTGGTTTCCCTTTACCTCCATCTTCTTCATTGAGGTTGGGTCCAAGGGTTGATCTGACTCATCCTGGTGGTTCTTCTTCGGCACGAAATGTTCATGGGTTTGATCTTAACCTGCCTCCGCCAAAGGACGAGGGGGAGGATGGTGGCGATGGTGATGGTAATGGCGACAGCATGGAGGACTAGATTAATGGTGATCACCATTTATAGTGTGTTCAAACTTTGTAGTCTTGTCTTTTTTTTTTTTTCCTAGTGTCGTTAATATGCATTTGTTTGAATAGATTAAGGGTGCAACTTACAGATTTTATTTGTTGGGCTAAGATCAAGAGAGCCCATAAATACACATGAATAGATCATATGAAATTGTTATATTATATTTCCTTCTGTTTTGATTTTTATCTGCATGTGATTTTGCTCTTTATATTAATTTCGATTTCATAATTCAATCTAGTAGAAGGTTTGCAGAAATTGCCCTAGTTGGATAAAGATAATGCTGTACATATTAAGAATTAATTAATAACTGATATAGTGCCTAAATAAGTTGCTTATTACAATTCCTTTTCGCTTGTCGCAAATTTCTTTTACATTAATATATTTGTCGGAAATTTATGGAACCACTTTGGTATACATATAAGTTTCAGGTAAAATATCAGTAAACTGATGATTGATGTGTCTACATATTAACTGATGTTTGATATGTCAACATATTTTCTTTTTTGCTTAAATTTATATGAAATAAAAGAAAATGATCGATGACAGTAGTTTTTTCAAGATTAATCCTATTAATTAAATCAGTGTATGTTTGCTTCTTGTTTGTTTGTTTGTTTGTTTTCCCTCTTTGAGTTGAAGTTCCTTTATTTATTTCTTGATGGAAAAACCTTTAATATTTTTCTTAATTAAAATTTTCACTCATTTTAGTTATATCTTATCGATTGATTGTTCAAGTATGTCTTGTTTTGGATTTTGTTATTTACTGTACAAATGATTTTGTCTGCACATTTTTTGGCAGTAGTTAACCAGTAATTATGCTACAGTATCCCAGTACAATATTTGGGGCTACTAGTGCCCAATGCAAAAACAATTGGCTATTAATTATCGCGTTCAGTTGAAAAGTTTATGGTGTAACTCTATCGTCTGTTGGATTATAATGAAAAGTTTTTTTTTTCTTTCAGAGGTACTACAAAATAGTATTTAGGAGTTAAAAGGAGAAAGAAGAAGAGAAGGACTCGAACCCTAGTTGAAACGGTAAAAAATTCAATCCCCCCACTACAGCAAAGGTATGCGGACATAATTAAAAAATTTCAAGTCATAGCTACTTAACTAGGATAGAAAAGGAAGCTAGGGAATTAGAGCCTTCTAGTTAATTACCCACTTTCTTGAACTTTTCACATTTTACCCGTATTACTCCAAGATTAGAGATGAGGAAAGAAAGTTGAATGCAAACTTTTGGTACAGTAAAATAGAGGAAATCAAAGCATATGGGGAAAAGCTAAAAAGATCTAGAAATATTACTATTTCATTACTATCCAAACGATATTGTAATTAGTAATGACTTTATTATGAGACTAAATAAATAGACATTATAATATGCCTCAAATGACATCTAAACAATAAAGAATTGCGGATAGAGGTTCTTTTACCTAATTTTAACAATGAAAAATTTAGCTAGGACTGAACTTTTATCATTTTGAAAACCTTAATTTAATCAGGACTTTAACTAAATGGCCTTTTGATTACCAAAAAAAAAAAAAAACTAAATGGCCTTTTAGATTCTTGATTAAGTGACCAACTAGTGTCATTTAGACCAGGCATGTTTGCATATTTGGTGATGATGAGAAATATTTCATGCTATAATGTTTGCTTAAGTTTCTTCCCCCAAAAATGATTCATTTCAAAATGCTAGCTACCAACGCCCTCCAATTGCCTGGATTGATGACTTAATTGATTTGAATTTCTCATCAAGTTTTCAAAACACTTCAATGATGTTTAGCTATGAAATTTTTTCTCATTTTATTAGTTTCAAATTTTCTTTAATAAAAATTTTAAGGTATATCATGTTTTAAGGATGTGGGAAACCTTATTTTTTTTTTAACTTTAAAAACTCATGCGTTAAAATAAAAAACATCTAAAATAAGATTTTTTATTTTGTAAGATAAGTTTTCCAAAATTTAGAAACAATGTTTCATTTATTCTTAAATCAAGCTACGCGCTCAAACTTTTATTAAATAAAAATTTTTTTAAAAAAATTTCCATATTTAAACCTTACCTTAAGTTTGCAAATGCTTCAATTCCATACTCTCATATATCTATATTATTATATATATTATAAAAATTTAGTATCTGCAATATGGAGTTGATGATTGGTCTCTATTATAACTATATTATGAAAGAGGAGAGCAACCTTCTACGTACAGTGATTTTCATTGTAGGCAGTTGAATCTTTTTAAAGTTCATTCCCTTTTGCAAGGTATTCGCTTCTTCAAGGACTTGCTTGTTATGTTCCTAGTTGGCTAGTTTCAGTTTGTTTCACATTTCTGATCTTTCCCATTTTTGTCCCCATGTTTGATTCGTGTGACGTTTTGGTCCTGAACTTAATAACTGCATAATTCTTTTTATTTGCACTCGATCTCTAAACTTTTTTCGTTGTTTTCTATATATCACCTTCTAAAGCAAAGCATTCGACATCGTGATATGCTTATTTTTCTGCTTAACCATCCCTCTCCCTCTCTCTCTCTCTCTCTCTCTCTAATTAACATACGAAGTTTTTTTCTTTCATTTCCTCTTTTGGTTCTCAAAATTTTTGCCAATTTTTTTCTTTTTGCCTTTATTAAGTCAATGGTAAATTGTTTATTGATTAATATAAATTAAACACAATTTTGTGCTTTGATCTTATCTTTTCATTATTGATGGCTGAGTTATATAGCGTGAATTGTTTACTTCAAAAGCTCTATGGTTTAATAAAAGAATTTGGTTAACAATCGCTAAAATTGAAAGTGAATTTTTCTAAATAAATTTTTTATCAATATTAAAATTTGAAATTGGAATTGATAAAAGATGAAAGTTTTTAGTGAATTATTTTTAATGCCAAAAAATATCTATCGCTTTGAAGCATGTACAATGTTAGTAAGCTTCGATAATTATTTTTCATTTTGAAGATAAGAACACAATATATTAAAAGAGCCCAATGCAAAATGAAAAATAAAGGATTCCTGCCACCTAGTTGAGGCGGCAAAGATGACACTCGACCTTAGCAATGGCTAGGGTTCAAACCCCTTGCCCCTCTTCCAATCCTAAACAATGCTGCTAAATACTGGTTCAATTGTTTTTTTGTGTTAAAAAAGCAAACATTTCCCTATCTCATATACTCAAGTTATATTGAATGCTGCCATTAGGCATAGCGCATCCTGTAAATTATAGGTATATCACATGATATATCGTATTGTATACTGTTATTATTTTAAAAAGTTATTAAAATATTATTTTAAAATAAAAAATATCAAATATATATTTTTTTTCACATTTTTTATGTATTCTAATTATTTTTAACATAATTTTCTCTAATATAAATAAAATATATATAAAAGATAATATTTTTATATGAAAAAATGAAAAAAAGGAATATATATAACAAAATAAATATTATTCAGAGATATAAGAGATGTACAATTTTGACATGTAGCGTTTTTTAATTTTTTTTTGATGTGTATCAAAATGGTAAAAATTAAAAGGAAAGAAAAAAATTATGTATTAATTATATTTTGTTACTTTATATATGTCTATGTTACATTTTTGTATATATACATTTATTATATATATATATATATATATATATATATATATATATATATATATATATTATATCATATACTGTGTTGAATTGCCCACACACATTAAAAATTAACGGCAAATGGTATATATGTGGTAATTAAGACTATGCCCAAAGGCCCTATACCATACAAATACCTCCTTGAAAACCCTATACTTACATCCTTGAGCTAGAGTACAAAAAATATAATAATAATAAAATTTAAAGTTGATTGGTATAAATTTATAGTTGTAATTTTTAATTATTTATTACTATTAAGATTTGGTTTAATGTTAAGTTTATATAAAAAAGAAAAACTCGCTCTAGGGGTGGGATCTAGCTAACCTCGTGGTTTGCTATTACTTGATGGACAGTATGGACAGCTCCGAATTTGGTGGTTTTAGAAACAATTACATATATTCTCTCCATCCCAAATTATTTATATCATTTTAGTTTTTTATATTAAACTTATTTCTATTAATATTTGTTAATAAAATTTTTAAAGATTATATTTAAAAACTATAAGTCTTATAATTTTTAAATATAAATCTTTTAAAAAAAATTAATAAATATTAATATAAATAAATTTAAGTCAAATATAGTATTGAAATGCCAAAGTTCTTATAGATCTACCGTTAAATAAAAAAAAAAAGCCCGGCTTCAACGGTAAAACTTTTTCCAGTAAAATTTCCAACACAGGAAATGGTGGATTCTAAAATAGGCCCCTAAAGATATCATGTTTTACATTTACGTCCTCAAACTTTTTCTATTCTGACTGACAACTAAACCCTCATATTTGTCGTGTTAAAGTCCCTCAAGTATTGATTTATATGCTAATTATTCATCATCAAACTTTAGTTTGTGAGGTTCGGGCCTCAAATAATGAAATACTCCATTCATCTCGTAAAGCTTGGTCTCTTTACTATTTATAGCAATTAATTTATAATTTTTTTTCTTGCATAATTTTTTATTGAAATGTAAACTTTTTATATGAAAATGGCACCTTAAAGACTCTAATTTATAAATATAATTTTTTTAAAAATTTTATAATGCAAATTAATATGAATATATTTAAGTCAAACTTTAGTCAAATTAAGTAAGAGATGACGGTCACAACACGGGACCTTTCTACAATATCCCCCCAAGAAAGGGGGGGGCATGGTTACTGAGTTAATTTAAAGGCCTAAAGCCATTTTAACCCTCAAACTCACTAAACTCGGACACTTTACCCCCTTAACTTGGACTCGGTCAAACTTATCCCCTGAACTTACAAACATTGGATACTTTAGCCCGTTTGGTCTCATGTGCGTGTCACCTGATTTAACGCCACCTTGCTCTGTCTAAAACAGTTCGGCTTGTGCCATGGCCGTTCCCTTCTCAGCAGTGGTCCTCCAGCTCTCCTTCTCCACCCTCTGCCCTTCGACAATGACCCCACCTCCCTCGCCGACTTCGATCGCCTCGACTTCTCTTTCCTCTTGTTCGCCTTCGCCCACTCCGTCCTGTTTTTTGCTCTCTCTCCTCACCCACATTTGGTTCTCACTTCGATCCCCTCCGCCTTTCGCTTTACTGTGTGGTACCGTACCTCAATAACTCGTCGTTGAGACCGTACAGGCCGGTTTGGGCAATCTCCTTGCACGCCCCAGTCTCCGTTGATTGCCGGCATATGGGGTCAAAATCAAGCCGAAATCGTTAAGGCTTTTGCACAAGATGAGAAATCAAATGCAAAGTTTGAAATATTTACCTAGAAACACAAAATTCAATGCACTTAGTGGTCTTTCTCACCTCCTTCTTGGACTTTTCTTGTGACTGTTTTGTTGTTTCAATTCTTCTAGTTCATGCAAAACTTTGTTCCTGTTTGTTGTGTATAAAGATAGAGACAAAAAATCTCCTATATTTACTGTAAGGATTGGGAATATAAAGTGTTTGTTGAAATGCCTGAATGAGCAAGCTGAGAGGTTTCAAATGAAGCAAGAGGCGTTATGCACGTGAAACACACATGGGGGCCAAAGGGAAGTGTCCCAGATTTGTAAGTATAGGGGGCGAGTTAGACCGAGTCTAAGTTGAGGGGGTTAAGTGTCTGGATCTGGTGAGTTCAAGGGCTGGAAATGGCTTTAGGCCTAATTTAAACCATCTGATCGTTGACCTGTAACCTATAGAACCGATTACTTAAGAAAATAAAGGAGGGAGATCGAATCGGACAACCGGTCGCGATCTGGGTCGCTTGAATTTTCACAGATTTTATGAAATTGAAGCAACAAAAGGCTTGGGCTTGTTGGGACGGCGAATGGCGCAGTCTGGGACGGGGCTGTCGGACGCCGATAATGCTAGACGGCTGCGACCGACTTCAACGAAGTGACGGCCAATAATTTATGGCAATTGGCTATAAATGGCGACGATCAGACATTGCTAGAGTCAGAATATGTGGCGGAAATAGTGAGGAAGCGCTACCGGAGGCTGAACGGTAGCAGTGGCGGCGGTTGCGTACCGGGCAGTGGAAGGCGGCGCGGAGGAAAAGTTAGGGTCTTCTGAGTAGGAAGTATGAAAATTAAGGGACTGAGAACATACTTTTTCCATTTTCTTTTGAAATTTCAATCAAGTCCAACAATTCTTAAGATACTGTCAAATTAACCAATAATTGGTTAAGAGTGCAAACTTAACCCGCAATTTTTCAAATAAGTCAGATTGGCCTAAAGCATTTAAAAACCAATTAGGTTATCCAGTCATTTTTTCAAGTTACTTTCAAGGTAACAAGGTCATCATTTTAAGTACCTTCAAGGTCACCCGATCTTTTTTTATGTACCTTTAATGTAACCTGGTCACACTTTAAGTACCTAAAAGATAACCAGGCCACCTTTTTAAGTTGCCTTCAATGTGACTCGGTCACACTTTAGGTACCTTTAATGTGACCCAGTAATCATTTTAGGTTACCTTCAATATGACTCGGTCACACTTTAGGTACCTTCAAGGTGACCTGATAATCTTTTTAGGTTACCTTCAATGTGACCTGGTAACCCGGTCACACTTTAGGTACCTTCAAGATGACCTGGTAATGTTTTTTGGTTACCTTCAATGTGACCTGGTCACACTTTAGGTACCTTCAATGTGACCTGATAATCGTTTTAGGTTGCCTTCAATGTGACCTGATAATCGTTTTATTAGGTACCTTTAATGTGACCCAGTAATCATTTTAGGTTACCTTCAATATGACCCGGTCACACTTTAGGTACCTTCAAGGTGACCTGATAATCTTTTTAGGTTACCTTCAATGTGACCTGGTAACCCGGTCACACTTTAGGTACCTTCAAGATGACCTGGTAATGTTTTTAGGTTACCTTCAATGTGACATGGTCACACTTTAGGTACCTTAAATGTGACCTGATAATATTTTTAGGTTACCTTTAATGTGACCCGGTTACACTTTAGGCATCTTCAAGGTGACCCCGTTACCTTTTAAGGTTACCTTCAATATGACCCAGTCACAATTTAGGTACATTCAAGGTAATCTAGTAATCTTTTTAGGTTACTTTCAATGTGACCTGGTCACACTTTATGTACCTTCAAGGTGACCCGGTAATGTTTTTAGGTTACTTTAAATATGATCCAGTCACCTCTTTAGGTAGCCTTCAATGTGACCCAGCCACACTTTAAGTATCTTCAAAGTGACCCAATAATCTTTTTAAGTTACATTCAATGCGACTCGATCATATTTTAGGTACCTTCAAGGTAACCCGATAATCTTTTTAGGTTACCTTTAATGTGACACGGTCACAATTTAGGTACCTTTAAGGTGACCCGGTAATCTTTTTAGGTTACCTTCAATGTGACCAGGTTACACTTTAGGTACCTTCAAGGTGACTGGATCACTTTAGGTTACCTTCAATATGACCCGATCATACTTTAGGCACCTTTAAGGTTGGGGTTAAGGTTAGATATAAGGTTAGGGTTAAGGATATGATTATGGCTTAAGGTTAGGTTTAAGATTTATGGTTTAAGGTATGTTTAAGGTTTGGGGTTTATGCTTTGGGTTTAAAGTTTATGGTTTAAGTTTTAAAGTTCGAGGTTTAGTTTAAGATTAAAGGTTTAGTGTCTAAGGTTAGAGTTTAGGTTATGGTTAAGGTTTAAGCTTATGGTTAGGGTTTGGTTTGAGGTTTAAAGTTTATAATAGGTTGAAGATTTAGTTAGGGTTTAAGGTTTAAGGTTTGAGGTTAGAGTTTAAGTTATGTTTAAGGCTTAAGGTTAGGGTTTGGGTTTATGTTATGGTTAAGTTTTAGGGTTAAAGTCTAAGTTAGGTTTAAGGTTTAAAGTTCAAGATAAGTTTAGGGTCAAGGGTTAGAGTTTTGGGTTAGGGTATGAAGTTTAAGGGTTAGAGGTTAGGGTTAGGATTTATGTCATTGTTAAGTTTTAGGGTTGAGGTTTAAGCTTAAGGTTTAAGGTTTAAGATAGGTTTAGGGTCTAGGGATACAATTTTGAGTTAGGGTATGAGGTTTAGGGGTTAGAGGTTAGGGTTAGAGTATAAGGGTTAAGGTTAAGATTAATGCTGATTTTAGCAGTAAGGCTAAGTTTAGGGTCAATGCTAAGTTTACCTTTTTAAGGTTAAGACTAGGTTTAGGGTTTAAGTTTAAATTTTTTTTTAATTTTGCATACTGAAAATTTAGGGTTTAAATTTATGTTTTAGGGTTTAAGGACTAGGTTTAGGGTATGAGGTTTATGGTTTAGGGTTTGGTTTAAGGTTTAAGGTTAAGGTTAGGGTTAGAGTCTAGGTTATGGTTAAGGTTTACAAGTTTTATTAATAATTCGCACTGCAAGAAGTCTAAGAAGTAATTTTAACATATTTTTTGTCCAAAGTATGTATTTTTTTTTTGTAAATTTTTCAACTTAACTATCACAAAAGAATAAAATTTAGTAAAAAATATTTTATTCTTATTCAAATTTTGGACTTCCCCCATTTTAAGGTTAGGGTTTGGTTTAGGGATAAAGTTAAGTTTTAAGTTTATGGGTTCTTCCTAAACAAATAACATTTCATGTTTAGTAAGTTTAATAATCATGGTAGGTAAATGTCAATATTACAACATTGATACCTAAAATTTTAAGTGTAGTGCAATAAAGTACCTAATTTTTTAAAAATTTCTTTTTCACTACCTATAATAATTATGCGATGAGTCCCTAAATTTTGAGTATACACAAATTGTATATTTTGAGCACCATTTGCCTATGTATAAAATAATATTTTATTAAGCATATTATTTAATAATTAATATTATTGTTAAGGGTTAAGGTTACAGTTAAGGGTTAAGTGTTTTAATATATTATTGTATATTATTCTTATATGAAGTGATTATTTTCCCAAATTATAGTTGTATTGATAATTTGCAATGCAAGAAGTCTAAAATTTAATTTTTAAGATATTTTTTGTCCAAAGCATTTTTTTAAAAATCTTATTACAAGATGAGTCTAAAAACTTTTAATATTTTTTCATTTTCACCCCTAAAATTTTTGAAATTTAATAATTTTGTACTATAGACAACATTGAATTGGACTTACATTTCATTGTAAAAATCTGAAACTGTAGTAAATTCATCAAAACATAATTAAAAAATTTTTAGGTGTAGTGCAATAAAGTATCTAAAATTTAGGTGCAGTGCAATAAAGTACCTAAATTTTATATGAAATTTTGAAAATTTTTATGAATTTTTTAATAAAACATACTAAAAGAAGGAAAATTGGTTTAAAAAATTGGTCCTTAACAACAAGGATATTAATTTTAAAATTAATTAATTGAAGGAAAAGTTTTGGGTGACATGACCATATTTAAAACATTGTCAAAGGAAGCTTGGCCAAATTAGCCCAAAATAATAGACATATTAATTTTAAAATCAAATATGATTTAAAAGAAAAGTTTTAGAACTCCACAAAAAAATTGTTAAAGGAAGTTGGCCAAATTGGCCCAAATAATAAATATTTTAAAATTAAAACAAATATTTGGGAAAAAAATAATAAACCATTTAATTTAAAAAAAAAACTATTTTACAAAAACTTGGGATGATGAAATTTTTTTAAAATTATACAAAAAATTTAAAATGAACTTGGCCCAAAATAGCCCTAAAGAATTAACATAATAAGTTTTAAACAATAGATTCATTTTTAAACAATAGCCCTAAATAATTAACGTAATAAGTTTTAAACAATAAATTAAAAGAGATGGAGGGTCATAGTCTAAAGTCAACAACCTTACTGTTTAACTAATAAAAAACATCAAAAATTATCATTAATCTAGGACAAGAAAATTGATCTTTTTTTTAGAAACTTAAATATCCTAGTTCCACTTGTAGATTTTTGAATGGAAGGAGCATGGAAAATTAGGTGATCGAGGGCTTCGTCAATGAATATGGGGATGATTGTCAGGAGCCATAAGTGGATGAAGAGACGGAAAGGGAAATGATGGTGGAGTCGTCCATCAGCTTTAGTTTAGGAGTACAATGAATTGAAAATTTTTGCATTTTCGGTTTATATAGGCTACCTGATTACTTGTTCTTAAAAAAAAATAAATTATTAGATGCTATTTTTATTGTCTCTTGATGAGGGGAAATCATTTTAGATGAGATTATAACATATCTTAGTTACAAATTAATTTAAATTTAATCCTATTTTTTAATTTACAATTCCAATTTTAGAATTAAGTTAATACTTGTGGCTTTTTTAGAATCTACTTTGGCTGATTTATTGGAAAGCCAAAAAAAATATTAATTTGGAAAATTACATGAAAACTAAATCTGCCTAAAAAAAATCTTCTAAAATGATCTCTGAATTCACAACTCCTTAATATTGTACATTTTGTATGAAAAAAGTGAGAAAAAATATTTAGAAAAAAAAATTGTTCAACATCATGGTTGAGTACATAAAATATATTCTTTCTACTTTTCAATAAATCAACCAAATTAGTTTCTAAAAAATAGTAAAATATAAATTATTAAATAAGATTAATGTATGATAATGAATTAAAATTACTGCATAACAAACTGGATTTTAAATTCCTTCTTATGTTACTATTACTTTGTAAATTACTTTTCCTTTGCTTTACTAAGTTGATCAGTATATACAAATTTTATCTTTTGAGTATCGTTGGTATATGCATAAAATAATATTTTAATATGTGTATTATTAAAAAATTAATATTTTTATACTTCTAATATTTTAAACGGTATTTTCCTCATTTTTAATAAATTTACATCAGCAGGATTGACCCAATGGTTCTTTCAGTTTGCACTAAGGTTGCCCTTAACCCTTAGGGTAGAGTTCAAGCCTCACTGAAGCAAAAAAACCCACCTACTCCCTAAGTTCAATTTATTGATTTTTTTTTTCTTTTATTAGGTTGCATATGAAAGAGACTTCATAAAACCAGATACATAAAACCATAATCGGTCACACCATGTCACTTTTTAAGAAACCTAAACATGTGACAGAGTCACCTTTTAAATAACGTAAAAATATGAATAACTCATCTTGAAAATACCTAAAAAGAAAATAGCCTTTTACTTTTTTATGATTTTTTTTGTTAAAATATTTAAAGAGAAGTAAAATTATTGTAATGTCCATTGCATCAAAAATCAAATTCTTTACTTTAAATTTTAACAAAAACAAAAAAAAATGAATTATAGATGATTTGTAAACATAGCTCTATGATGAGGAAATTAATAATTTTTATTCAAGTGCCTAAATCTTAATTCCATAATTAATTTAAGTGCCTTAGAGTAAGACTATGTACATATAAATAATGTTTTAAATTTTTAAGACATTTACATATATTCAGTCAAATTGGTTTAAGGTTTATGGTAGGTTGAAGATTTAGTTAGGGTTTAAGGTTTAAAGTTAGAGTTTAGGTTATGTTTAAGGTTTAACGTTAGGGTTAGGTCAGGGTTTAGGATTTGGTTAAGGATTAAGCTTAGAGTTTAGGTTAGGTTTTGAGGTTTAAGGTAGGTTAAAGGTTTAGTTAGGGTTTAATGTGTAACGCCCCCAATTTTATAAACCTTAATTTTAAAAGATACCCTAAATTCCCAGAATTATAAAGCATTTAATTAAAAATAATTTAAGAAATATGAGGTAAAAAATTTATTTAAATCATTTTCCAAACAATGAGAGTATTAAATGAAATCAAAGTAGTTAAGTGACAATCCCAGGAAAACTAATATGCGCATAATGTGTCAATTTAAACAAACCATATGTTTCTTTAGAAATCAAATAACACAAAGTTAAAACCCAGTCCCAGCCAGTTCTACTTTCGAGGGGCTATAGCGTACCCTCACTCAGTCTGCTCCACATCTTGAACCTCGTTATATGGGTCAGTGTACTCTGTCTCCTCATAGTACTCACCTAGAAAAACATGTTAAGAGGAGGGGTGAGCACAACTTGCTCAGTAAGGGGGAAGTATCAGGCCCATCATGTGGGTCCTAATATTCCCGTAACAAACAACAACGAATAATAAACTTTAAGCTGTAGCAATTTAATTAAAGAACAATTCCATACAACATCATAACAACAAAATCAAAATCCTACTAGCATGCTTGAACTACCATGCATATGCATAATTCTTTTTACCGATTAAATAATATCTTCTTGATAGATCACTTAATCCAATACTTAATTGCCGTTGGACGAACCTAGGGTGGTGAGTATGTACATCACCCACTCTCGGGATAACTCTTAGGCAGTGCCACTAGGGATGCCACCAAGCTAGAGCTTATCGGGATACCTACGCCGAGGTAGAGCCTCTCGTGATAACAGCCATAAGCATGGTCCCTCGCCAGCTATGGTCTGACAGTGCACAAATCATATCTCCATACTCCGTGTCATTATTGGGTCATGACTAGGGACGGTCCACCGCCACCCTAACATACCTCTCGGGTTCGAATCGTCCGTTCCGAACCTCTCGTCTAAATTTACTGCTTGTTAGGTCATGTAGATATGCTTCGTCACCAACCTTGCATGCCTCGTATTTTATCTTACTCTTCAAATCTTTTACTTAGTGCAATCTTGTGTATGACAAACATCAATCATATGCAACAACCAATTGATGCATGACCGTAGCTCATTTTATTTTAGCTCTTTTTAGTAGAATGCCATGATTCTAGTGCATCCTATTTCTTTTATCATGTTATCTTAGTTTAGTGTTACATGATGTCATGACAATCAATGATATCTTTTAAGTGTATTTGTGATAAATGTTCATCTCATTTCTCGTGAATTCTTTCTAAATTGGTCATTTAGTATTTACGCTCCTAATCCTTTATCTATCGGCTTATAATAATTTATTACGGCCCTAACATGCCACTAACGGTTCCTTCCAATCTCATCATGTTGCTAATGAGCTTGTCGGCCCTAAACATGGTACTAGCGGTGTTTGTCTCGCCGGCCCTAAACATGCTACTAGCGGTGTTTATTTAGGCGGTCCTAACATATTTCTAATTTAATTCTTGTTATAAGCGGTCCTAGTATGATACTAGCGCCAAACATACATCATACATCACATCATTAGAACCATACAACCAACCAACCAAAATTACATCTCAAAGGAAGAGAACTAAAATAAAATATAATAAAATAAAATAAAATTTTAGGAAAACTAATTAATTACCCTACCCATGTTGCCCACACGTTTAAAGATTTTGTTTAGCCCAATTGTTTACTTAAAATTTATTATTCGGGTTGATGCTTATTTTGGGCCTAAGAGGGCCCACGAGAACTAACCCGCTCTTCCCCCTTACCTAGTACGAAAAACACGATGAATTGGGGTGATTTCTTAGAACGGTCCTACAAAATTTTAATAAGGTAGAAAAATTAGAAAAATATACTAAAAATTGGAAATTTCCTAAATGGTACTTGGAAGGTTGATGTTTTTGGCATCTAGGCCAAAATTTTACCTAGTGAGTAAAAAGGGTCTCGGGGTGTCTTTGGTGGCCTTGTGCCTATTCGGGATCGTGCCGGGAGCCTTCTTGATAGTGATCCTAAAAATTACAGCGGTTATACACTAACTTATAAGCTCATTTAATGGCTGTAAAAACTGATCTTGGAAGGAAAAAAATTTTATTTCGGTTACCGATGTGTTTTCGGGATCTCTGACGCTCCGGGAGTCCAAAGAAGCACCAAACCTTCAAGTAAGGATTTTCTAACCCTTTGTAACAACATGGACAGCAAGGAAAAGAGAATTATTAGGGCTGTAATATTCGAAATTGGCAGCCAAGATAATTTTTAAAAGAGGCTACGGTGGCTTACCGGGGCCTAGAACCAAGTATGGACAAGATTGCACCGGAAACGAGTGGAAAAACCCAAAACTTGGATTAATGATAATCTACCAAATATTTACAGCAAAGATATAAGGCCTTTAGGTGCTGGAAAAAAAATTAAAAGAGGGATATAGAATAATTTAGACTTACACAAATGAATCTGGGATCGTCGGTACGCGTAGGATCGATTCTACTGTCCGGACGAGATTTCTCTTCAACCTAATGAACCTAGGTAAGATTATGGCATAAATTAACATTCTAATATTCTACAATAACCAGTAATCAGAGTGTGAAGAGTTGGACTTATGCTACTTTGATAAAGGGATAACCGAAGGCAAACCGAAGGCAACAACACGTACAATAAGGATTAAGGAGTTGGCGGCCTTTGTTGTGATTAAAGTGAAGAAAATTAATGCTATTCGGCTGGAATCATGAATGGCAGAGGAGTAGGCTCTTCGAAAATTTGGCTGAGAGAATTAGACGCCAAATAGAAACTAGGGCAAAATAAATAAAAATGTAATGATGGCCAGCGGGTAATAAATTGGCAATTCCTTTTTTTTTTTTTATCCGAAGGTTCAAAGAAGAAAAAAAATCCTGTAGGTGCTTGGCGGCTGGAACATTTTATAAGAATGAAATTAGGGTTAGGGAGAAAAAGAAAAATAATCCTATGTAGCAGTAGCACGAACCCGGTTTAAACCCCACACGTGCGTTGGCTAAATTTTGGGAAACCTAAGCAAACGAATTCAGAATTGAGTGAGGTAAATTTCTCTTGACTCATTTTTTCGAGAAGAATCCAATGGTGCTCCCAGATTTTTCATCCGATGCTTGGTTGTAAATGACAAAAATGGCCCTAGCCTAAAGAAAATGACTTTGAGCTTCCGGTTTGGAATTTGACTTAATAACCACTAAAGGAATCATCTAAGAATCAAGATTCTTAATTTTATATTGATTTTCTAGATTGATAGGTAAAATTATAAAAATACCCTTGAGGACAAAATGTTAATTAATTTTTTTTTATTTAATGTATTTACTTATTATTATTTTATTATTATTATTATTTTATTTATTTAATTAATTAGGATAATTTGGTGATTTTATTTTACTTAATTTCTAGGGTTATTACATAATGTCTAAGAAAGATTAGAGTTTAGGTTATAGTTAAGTTTTAAGGTTTGGAGTTTTGGGTTAAGGTATAAAGTTTATAGTTAGGGTTAGATTTAGGGTTCAGGAGTTAGGGTTAGGTTATGAGGTTTATAATTATTATACTATGCACATATGTTTAATTAGACATGTGAAGTGATTATTATATATTATTCTTATACGAAGGGTTTTAGTATATTATTGTACATTATTCTTATATGAAGTGATTATTCACCCAAATTATAGTTTTATTGATTATTCACACTTAAAGAAGTCTAAAAAGTAATTTTATGATGTTTTTTTGTCCAAAGTATGTTTTTTTTTGTAAATTTTTTAACTTAACTCACTCAAAAGGATAAAAATTAGTAAAAAATATTTTCCTACCTTAAAAAGTGTTCACATTTTAAGATTAGAGTTGGGTTTAGGGATAAAGTTAAGTTTTGGGTTTATGGGTTCTTCCAAAACATTGATGCTCTTGGTAAGTTTAATGATCTTCGCAGACAAATGTCAATATTACAAAATTGGTACCTAAACTTTTAAGTGCAGTGCAATAAAGTACTTAAATTTTAAAAAGTTTCTTTTTACCACCTATAATAATTATACGATGAGTCCCTAAACTTTTAAAATTTTTACATTTTCACCTAAAATTTTTGAAATTTAACAATTTAGCACTACAGACAACAATGAATTGGACTTACTTTTTATAGTAAAAGTTAGAAATTATAGTAAATTTATTGAAACATAATTAAGAAATTTTTTAATGAATTTTTTAATTAAACAAACTAAAAGAAGGAAAACTAACTTAAATAAAATCACATAAAAATTGAATTCTTTAAGATTAATTTTTTAAAAAATTATATAAAAAATATAATCGATCAATTTATTCTAGGTTATACACCAGTAACTGAAGTCAACCTGACTGTCAAGCCAAATCTTACCGAAACTAACCGAGATTAAAATTCACTCGACTAATTTAAAACCTAAACCCAAATAAACCCAACCCAACTCAACTTGAGCAAGAAATTTACTTAACGCAAATTAACCCGAACCCAAATAATTCGACTTAGACCCGAATTCATGTTAACCTAATTAAACATGAACCTAAATTGTCTGACCCAAACTTGACCTGATCTACTTAATTAACATCCCTAATTTATACTAAACTATATATCCTTTAGAATCATAAGTGACATTTTAGTGACTATATGGAAAGTCTAAAGAAATATAAAGGTACCTGATCTTTAAATTATTAATTTTTTTACATCGCAAAAATTGCAAAACTAGTCACTAGTAAAATTTATTATTCTTTTAACATTGCACATCAACCATATATACTATTAAGAGCTCAATTTTAAATTCCTTGCTATGTTACTATTACTTTGTAAAATATTTTTCATTTGCTTTATGAAATTGATCAATATACATAAATTTAATTTTTTAAGTACCATTGGCATATGTATTTAGGGTTAAGTTCACATTTTTTTACATAATATTAAGCTAGGTTTAGAGTGTAAGTTTAATGATCTTGGTAGGCAAATGTCAATATTACAACATTGGTATCAAAACTTTAAGGTGGATTGCAATAAAGGAACTAAATTTTAGAAAAAATTACGACCCATAATAATTACAAGATTGTTCCCTAAACATTTAAAATTTTTTTACTTTCACCACATTAATTTTCAAATTTAATAATTTAGTCATTATAGATAATAGTGAATTGAAGTTACATTTCATAGTAAAGGTAAAAAAATTTTAGAAAATTCATTGTAACATAATTAAGAAAAAATTTATAAGTTTTTAATTAAACATACTGGAAGAATGAAAATTAACCTAAATTGAATTGCATAAAAATTAAAATTTAATTTAATTTTTAACAAAAATATTGAAAATAGAATCAATTCAGTCATTTCAGCGTTTGGCCTAACCTAATGTTGCCTTCATCTATCTTAGAAAAACTATACTTTACCACTCAAATAGTCACATTTATCAATTTTATCTACCATGCATGTGGGTCAAATTTCCTGATTGCCAAATAACATTTCTAAATTGTACAAATCAACCACTATATTCATCTCATGTCACGTCCAATCCAATTTTCTCTAAATATATAATATATAGCTAAATATTTTCAATTTCTAAATAATTTTTATTTTAATGATATTTTAATAAGTATATTTTTCAACAACTATTTTTTGTATAACAACTGAACCTTTGAACTAGTAGTTAAGGCTTTTACTTGCTATTAGGAGATTCAAGGTTCTTTCCTTTATTTCCTCATTGGCCTCTCTTAGCAATAAGCCTATTACTTTTGAAAATAATAATCAAAGGAAAAGTTTTAGAAGACATGACCACATGAAAACATTGTAAAAGAAAGCTTGCCAAAATTGACCGGGTTACCCTTTAGTATATGTGTAAAATAATATTTTATTAAGTATATTTATCAACAACTAGATATTTATTCCACTAACATTTTAATAATATTTTCCTCAATATTTAACAATTTTTTCCAATAAAATACGTTCTTTCATTTTCTCCTCTCTCCCTCTCTCATTCTATTTTCTTGTCTCTCCCCCTAGTCTCTCCAATAATTTAAGGATAAATTACAATTTCCCCCTGAGATTTAGGTAAAATTACACTTTACCCCATCCTGTTTTAGAAATATACACTTTGCTTTAGCCTTTTAATACGATCTAACAGTAACTTTTGAAATCTTAATCTAGATTATACAATAGTCATTTTCAAGTAATTTCAATCTATATGGTATTTTTTTATAGTTAATTGACATTTAAAAATACTGTTTTAAAAATTAAAAGAAATACAGAAAGAAAAAACTAATAATTAAAAGGTTCATTTACTGTAAAAAAAAATATCATACGGATTAAAATTACTGAAAGATGGCTACCATAATGACTAAATTAAGATTACAGATGTTGCTATCGGACTGTATTAAATAGGCATAGGCAAAGTGTATATTTCTAAAACAGGAGGGGCAAAGTGTAATTTCATTTAAACCTCAGGGGTAAATTGTAGTTTTCCCATAATTTAATTAACAGTTAAAAAATAAGTGTATCTATTAATGGATTCAATTAATTCCTATTACGTAGAATTTTATATTTATGTAATATTTATATATTTTTGAACCAGTCATTTTAAAAAATATTTAATTAAGAAATAAGTTAATTAAGTTTACTCTCTAGTAACAAATAATTTTTACTTGGGTTTTTCTCATTTTTAAAAACCATCTTCCCAACTTCTACAATATTAATGCAATAAAATAGGTTCGTTATTTATTTATCATTTTCTTCTCTCCAGGTTCCCACATTTCTTTTTTGCTCATCTTTCCTCTTTCTCTTGAGTCTTTGTCTTGCCCCACTGTCTTTTTAATCATTTTGTTCTCTCTCTCTCCTTCATCACACGGCGTAATTTTCCCTTTTTTTCCCCTCTCTCTCCTCCCTACAGGTCTGGCCTCACACGGGATATTTTGTTTTTTCTTCTCTCTCCTCTCTACCGGTTTTGCCTATCTGTCCGGTTTCACCTGCTAGTCACAGCAGCAGTTAACGGCTTGGATTGGGGGAGTAACGGTGCCCCCCCTTCTCCGGGGGCATTGTAAAATCTTCCACAAAGCGGCTATTCACCGAGTCACCGTACCATTTTCTTGGTCCTGTAATCTGCGTAATTCGCGTGTCGTGATGAAGTTTCTTTCGGTGGATGCCCAGGGCCGCGTCCTCGGATCATTCCTTCCTTTCTTAAAGCCTAAGCTACCGAATTTATATTCTCTTCCGCTTCCAAGGACGGGAACTCTTCTTCCTTCTCCAGTCACACACTACTTTTCGTAAGCCTCATCCTGTTTGACTGTTTTTTTTTTTTAACTTCTTTTTCTTCTCCTTGGGCTTTGGTTTCTTCCTGGATTATTACTTTTTCTTTTTTGGTTTATTCGTTGGTCTGCTCTTAGTTGTTGTGTTTTGGATTTTGCTTTCCACTCTGCTCTGATGGATTTTCCCGATTGAATTTTCCCGATCGGTCTTTGGGTCTTTTGGGGGAAGCTTTTTGTGTTACAGATATTCTGATTCTGTTGGATCAAATTAGGGTTTCTTAAATTGGAGTAATTCTCTCTTGATTTCATTCTGTAGATCTGATCTGTTTGATGTCTTGTTGTTTGCACTATTTTTGTCTGAGATGAGTTTTTGTTTAACACATGGAATTACAACATTCCTGTTCTTAGGGTAGATTTTTGTTTCTAGTTGCATCAACTTGGCCATGTCACATGTCACGTCATCTTGTCAAGCTGGTTCACTTGATTATTGCCAAGGCTTTGTCTGTGATTTGTTTTCCCTCGTACACATATGGAGCAGGATTGGTTCTTGACCGAGAAAGATGGGAAAGGACAAGGATGGACATGATGAGAGAGGGCTGTTTGGGCACCAACATGGATATGGAGGATATCCACCCGGAGCATATCCTCCCGCACCAGGAGGCTACCCGCCTCCCGGAGGATATCCACCTTCTGGAGTATACCCACCTGGCCATGGGTACACGCCTCAGGGCTATCCTCCACAGGGCTACCCACCCGCAGGGTACACTCCGGGTCATGGTGCATCCCATTCAGGTGCAACTTCCATACCACTGATCCATGTGGCTACATTGTAGTACAAGGGGCTTAATGTTTCATCTGTTTTATGTTTAGGGCATGGGGGCATGGGAGCACTTGTTGCTGGTGCCGCTGGGGCAGCTGCTGGTGCTTATGGGGCTAGCCACATGGGTCATGGAGTTAATCCATATGGTCATGGAGCTGTTCATATGGGTCATGGCGGGTACGGACACCATGGTGAGTCCAAGCATGGGAAGCATGGAAAATTCAAGCACGGGAAGTTCAAGCATGGGAAGCATGGAATGTCTGGAGGGAAGTTCAAGAAGTGGAAGTGATGGGCTGATCCAGAACTTTTGAGAAATTACTGGTCAATTATGAGCATATAATAATACCACCTTCTGCCATGGAAATGGTTGGTAGTTGCTTTGGCTCTTTTGGAGCTGATACAATCATGAACTTTACTCGGTTCCTGTTCTTATATGGTTATGTTAATACATTTCCGGGCCTGCGGTTGGGTTTGCTTTAGTGGATTGTGAAATCTTTCTTAGATTGTCATGGGGTCGGCTGCTGCTAATTTTTGGTGCCTTCAGGGGTTTAATTACGTTATTACTACTCTGCTTCTGGTTTTTTTAGGGATGATAATTCGGTTTAAACTTAACTAAATTAATTAGTTTATTCAGTTTTTAGTGTTGGATAATACATACCAAAATAGCCTCTAAAATGGGCACTCAAACTGAATTGAAATATTTCAGTTTGTTTTATTTCAAATCAAATTAACTGAAAAAAATGGAAAAGAAAGAAGCTGTCTGCTGCGTGTACTACATGTCATACTCATCCACATGATATTGGATTATGTGAAAAAAAACAATGGACATTCTTGAAATTTTAACAAAATTCAATAGAGCGTGTTAGGTTGTTGGTGTGGTGTGATGTTATAAATGATGTATTTTTATTTGCCTTTTCTGGAAGGAGAAAGTTATTTCTTTTTGTAAGATCATTAAATTCCAAAAATAAAAGGCTTAAGTATACATTTGGTCCCTTAACCCTGTCAACTCGAACGAGTTAGTCCCTTAACTTTAACTCAGTAAGAGATGATCCCTCAAGTTTGTAAAATGGTGCTTCTTAGTTTCTTAGTCCCTTGACTGAAAAACTGAGCACGGTGCCTTGTTGAGGTGAAAATGTGCTCTTAGTCATTAAGTTTTATTTGTTTGTTTACTTTTGTCTTCATATATCATATATTTGCAATTTGATCAATAAACAAGTCATCGAGGGAAAGGGTTTGACGGCCCCTTGTTTCCCAGCCACGACTTGCCCTCTCTCCATCTCCTCTCGATTTGCTTCCTCTGCCCTTCTTACTAGCTAGCATTACCTGGCACTAGCTTGATCGAAGCCGAGATAGACGAATCTAGCTGTGGCATTGCCTGTCTCTGTTTCTTCTTTGCTACTCGCTTCATTGTCGCCTTCGCCATCAGCCTCACATCCCCAGCATCGCTGCCCTCCTTTTCTCCCCAGTACTGTGGTGTCTCTCTTTGATTTATTGCGCCGCGTCACCCTGCAATTTCTCTGCTTTGTTGCGGGTCTCTTTCTCCAAAATCAATTTGGGATTTCAGGAGAATTTCTGGCACAACTGAAAACTGTGAACAAGGAGCTCCAAGTGGCTGCCTTTATTGAGATGATTGGGAAGTTCGATGTCGGCCGTGAACATCCCTGTTGACATCGAAATCACTTATCGCAGTAATCCTCAGCCATCGTAACTCTTCCGACTTGAAGCACTAGTCAAAATTCAAGCCGTCAACTTCATTTACCCCGATTCTAATGGACGAAGTTGATGACCTTGATGGAATTGCTGGAATTGCTGATGGATCTACTAATTCCAGCCCATCAGTTCAAGCAACAAGAGCGGTGCCCCCTCGTTTGCCGGCAGCTCTCCCTCATCTCCCTCATCTCGACAAGAATCAACGCCACTTTCAAATACACGTAAACAGCTCACTGACGTTGTTAGGGTCACGTGCAATGTTCCGTCTCACAATGGACTAAGTGGTTAATTTAGCAAACTTGAGGGACTATGCACTTAATTAAGCAAACTTGAGGGACTAAGATGCATTGAGTCAAAATTTAGGGACAAAATCGTCTGAGTTTTGAAAGGACCAAATGTGCATTTAAGCCAAAATAAAAAGATCCTTGTGTCTTTACTCCATATGGCTTTCAAAATTTTACAGGGAGAGAGTGAAGCAGAATTCTCTGCTTCATAACTTCTTATAAATGTTCTAAGTTAACAATTTATTGATTCTCTTAGAATTAAAATTTTTAAGTTTATATTTATTAAGCTTGAAAACAAATGATAACTTATAGAGTTTCTAAGCTCTGAGAGTTTGCATTTGCTTTCAAATCCAATATTTATAAACTCACCCTAATCCCAGGTGTATTGTTTAGATAATTAAGTGAGTGAGACTCTAATAAAAAGATGTGTGCTATTAAAAAGGCCTAAATAATCTGGTTATCTCATGCTGCTTTTAAGAGTTATTCTTTAAGGGCTTATGACTTAAGACTTGACTATGTGATTTTTGGATTTTATCACTTTAGAGTCTGTGAACATGATTATCTCAGAACCCATTTCAGATAACTAAATTTAATTACGTGAAGCTCTTGAAAATTTAACCTAATGGTCACTTCAAAGTACAGCAGGGTTGCCCTTAACCTTCAGGCTAGGGTTTAAACCTTGATAGAGGTTAAAAACTTCCACAATTTCCAATTTCCTTCTCTTAGCCTTGTAATGCTTTTGTTTTATATTCTGAGTGAAAAAAAAAAATATTTTCAGGAATATCTGATCATAAAATTCCTCCCTTCTCTCTTTTACTCCTCCGTAGCACCAATTTCCATGAAGATGCTAATTGAATAAAATTCTTTCGTAGGTTTTATGTGTCATCCATCTGTTATAGGGGAAATTTGTAGAAATTCCCCTTGACATTTGCCAAACCTACACTTACTCCCTTATTATTTAAAAACTTACACTTACCCTCTTCATTTACTTACTTCATTAGCTCATCAGTTAAGAGAAAGAGGAAAAAGCCTACACTACCCTTCTACCTTTATCTTTCTAAGCCCAAGCACCTAGACCTTTTGGATCTTACAAAATAAGCATCTTCCTACTTTTTAAAGATAATTATTTCTAATAATCTCAGTAAAAAAAATATAAGCATGATAATGTTACTTTTGAGTAGTTTTTGGCAGCATGGACCACTACACGATCACCTACGAGCTCCACATCACTGCATTTGAGAGGACAATCTCTAGCAAGATTGACTGGTACAAGGTGCTCCAGATTGAGAACCCATCATCTGTAGCCACGAAACCCAGTTTACCTCACTATCAAAGCTGGTCGACCTTAACTTCCATTGCCCTACCATGGCTCTTTGCGCTTACAAGCCGTTCACGAAGGCATGAGAGGTTATGTTAGATCCTAAGAAGAGGTTGCAAAAAATAAATTCCTCAAGAAGCCCTAAAATTCAAATCCACAGACCATAATTCCAGAATTGAGAAGCGGCACAAACGGTGCTGCTCATGAAAAATTGGAGAAGATGCTTATTTTGTTAGGTCCAAAGGATTGGGGTGGTTGGGCTTAGAAAAATAAAAGTAGAAAGGTTGTGTAGACATTTTTTCTTTTAGTTTAATTGATGAGCTTACAAGTTAGCAAACACGGGGGGGTGGGGAGTTTGGGTTTTTGAATGTACAAAGGGTATAGTTATTATATTGTAGACATATGTCTAATTAGACATACTAATTAGACATAATTTCTTATAAATAGCCTATAATCCAGTAAATAAATTGACTAATCTACCCCTAGACCAAAAGTCACTTTCACCCTTGAAATCTGCCTCTGTCACCACTTCTGCCATTGCCGTCGCCGCCACCGTCGCTGCCACCTCCTCCGATGAACCGTCACCGCCTCCAAATATTGTAGTCATCATCCGCATCCAGATCTCACAGCTGTTCGCCTCTGGCTGTCGTCGGATTTCGTCGCAACTCGCCGGATCTCGTCATCTCTCGTCAGATCTTGTCATCACCCGCCAAGATCTCTTGCCGAATGTCGTCGCCACTTGTCAGACCTCGTCGTCTCTCACTGGATCTCATCGTCACTCGTCGAGATCTCTCATCGTCTCTCGTCATCACTCATCGGATAGTCGTCTCTCACTGGATCTCGTCGTCACTCGTCGAGATCTCTCGTCGGATCTCGTCGTCTCCGTCGGATCTCGCCATTACTCGCCGGATCTTAGCATCTCTCGCCGGATCTTGTCATCACCTCCAGATCTTGCTTCCGATCGTTGCCTCCAAGTCGCATCTTTGTTGCTTCTGAACAACAAAAATGTCTGCAATAAAATGTAAATGTGTCTAATATAGTATGTGGAAGTGTCTACAAAGTAATATAAAAGTGTCTGAATGGATACCGAAAAGTGTCTAAAGAAATATTTAGAAGTGTGTGTCTAATATAGTATGTGGAAGTGTCTACAAAGTAATATAAAAGTGTCTGAATGGATACCGAAAAGTGTCTAAAGAAATATTTAGAAGTGTCTGACGAATACGTAGATAATTTACTCTCTTAAAAAATAACTAATTGAAACAATAAAAAAGTGTCTGAATGAATGTGTAAAAGTGTCTAAATAAATATTTAGAAGTGTTTGACCAATACGCAAATAATTTACTCTCTTAAAAAATAACTAATTGAAACAATAAAAAAGTGTCTGAATGAATGTGTAAAAGTGTCTAAATAAATATTTAGAAGTGTTTGACCAATACGCAAATAATTTACTCTCTTAAAAAATAACTAATTGAAACAATAAAAAAGTGTCTGAATGAATGTGTAAAAAGTGTCTAAATAAATATTTAGAATTGTCTGACCAATACGCAAACAATTTACTCTCTTAAAAAATAACTAATTGAAACAATAAAAAAGTGTCTGAATGAATATGTAAAAGTGTCTAAAGAAAAGTGACAAAATGTCTAAAGCAATCCACAGCTGCCCCTTTTAGATCTATAGCTGCCTCCACTCCTGGACTGCCTTCGTCGAACATCATCATCAGATCTCTGGCATTGCGTCATCGCGTCGGTTAGTCATCCCGTCGGCTTGTCATCACGTTAGATTTCCTGCAATACTACGGCGTCGTCATCTCGGCGAATCGCTTGGACCTTTCATCTCGTCGAATTGCCTAGGATGCTGGTGCTCGACGAAAATCAGTGTACAACGGAGATCGGTGCGCGACAGAGATCGACGCGTGAAGGAGATCAGAGTTCGAAGCAGCGGTCGGTTGCTGCGGCGATGAGAGGGAGAGAGAAAGATGCTGGTGCTCGACGGAAATCAGTGTGCAATGGAGATCGGTGCGCGACAGAGATCGATGCGCGAAGGAGATCAAAGTTCGGAGCGGCGGTCGATGGCTGCGGCGATGAGAGGGGGAGAAAGAGAGAAACAATCTGCGGAGCGGCGGTAGGAGAGAGAGAGAAACGGTTAGGGTAAGGGGTAAAATTGTAATCTCAATACTATGTCTAATTAGACATATGTCTATGATATCCATGGTACAAAGGGTACATGTAGGTTAAACTCTAAGGGGGTGTTTTTGTAAATTTACCTCTGTTATATTCTTCAATCCTGATAACTGTTACTTTTGGTTTTTGGCCTTTTGTTCATGTTACCATGTAGCCTTTTCTTTTCTGGTCCCCAGTAATTTGAAGGAGAAAAATAAAAAAACGGAAGGAACTATGCTTGTTTTCATTGATCTAATTAATTACAGGGTTAGTGGGAAAATGATGAAACAGTTGAGGAGGCAGTGAGAGTGTGTGTCAGAGAGTGGGAGTGTGGGAGTCTGAGACAACGAGGGTGAGAGACAAAGATGGGTGTGGCCACTGGTTAGGGGGAGGGAGAGTGACCCAAGTCACCCAACCCAACTAAAACCCAATTTTGTGGTGTGTGTGAATGAGAGAGAGTGACCCAACCTATGTAGAGTCCAACTACAAATAAAGGATAATTCGGTTATTTTACTGACATAATCGAGTGCTCAAGCTAAAAACTGAAATTATATTAGGTTTCTTTCGAAACCGAACCAAAATCCTGAATTAACTGAATCAAATTTTTGGATTTTTTCAATTTTTTGAATTTCAATTTAAACGGAATAGTGATTACCCCTATGATTTTCCATGCTTCGGGGGGTTTTTTTTTTTTTTTACGTTAAGGACTAACGGCTCCTACAATTTTATTCAAACTGGTTCACCATTTTCTTACTGTTAGTGTTGTGCCCAAAAGCCAATCATGAGATGATTGTATTCTTGCACATTGAGTCATGATATTTTATTAAGGCATTAATCCAGCAATTATGTTTGTTGTTTTGTTCCTGCGTAACTTAACAAACATAATTGTAACCCTAGAATAATGATATTCTTAAAAGTCCCTGGTCTAGTATTATTGTGGAGTGGGTTGCAATAATACATAACGACTAGCATATGTGGAGACTAATATGAGATATGTAGTCTACATATGGGTACAAGTTGGAGAACTTGTGTACTGGACCGACCCACCATGAGAACACTACATGGATCGTTATATGAGTGTCATAAGTGATTCCCATAGTGATCAGGGTATATGTAGTCCTTCGACCTAAGATCATCAAGGTTCCCTACATGTGAGTCACATACTTTGATACTTTCCTTTGTTGCTCGTAACTGAGTGAACTTGAAGGAGGTCATTGGGTATGTCACATATCATGCGGAGGGATTTGTATGATCAAGATGGGATTTGTCCCTCCTATGTAACGGGAGTGATATCTTCAGGCCCCTTGATAGAGTTAGACTTAGAAAAATGCATGGCCATGCTCGGATGAGTTGATATGCGATATCAATGTCATCAGTTTAAGTTAGTCTACTCGGTAATCAAGAAACCAAAGATTGGGCTATACGAGAGTGACACATTCCATGTCTCGTGCTTAGTCTTGATATCTTGGACAAAGGGACAATGGCATATATCGGTGATGATCATAAAGGTTTAGTCGAATCATCGACAATCTTGTCACTTGGGTAGCAATGATGTGTTGCTAGACACCGCTCATTGCTTATGATCATAAATGTGATTTATGATCATTGCCAACGTGATAAGAGCCTATTGGGTCGCACACATAGAGCAATTTGGATCATTAGAGTGCATGGGCTAATTATTTGGGTTATGGTTTCACTTTAATTTCGTATTAATAATGGGCCCAAGAGTTGAGCCATTATTAAGCCCAAAATTAAATCCTAATTGGATTAGGGCTTTGAAACCCATTAGGCCTGGAAGTTGAGTCTCACTATAAATACAACTTTTAAGTGAGAAATTTGTAGGTCTCCTTGCCCTAGCCTCCAAAAAAGGACAGCCGCACTCTTCTCTTGCAATTCCTTGGAGGACGCAAGTTAGCACTGCGAGCGCAAGAGAAACGCATCTGCCGGGACGTGGTGGAAGCGTGGTGATCCTGAGAGGCTCGTGTGGATACTATAGAGAGCTTGAACACGTCAACTGTTCAGGTTTTGTGATTCGACTCTACAGTCAACTGAAAATTAGGTATGAAAATTTTCGAACACCCGGTTTACCCCGTTTCACTTGGATCCTGAAGGGTTTCGGTTAAATTCCGCTGCGCTGATTGGCTCCCGAAACCCAACCCTTACAACAAACAGGTGCCAGGTCGATAGTTAAACAAAAGCCTTTAGCTCCAAGCCAAAGAGATCTCCAATAGAAAATAAGAATATGTAAAACAATAAGAAAATTGTAGAATAAACAAAAAGAAAAAACAAACGAATGATAGCCCTCAAGAGAATTCATGTGGATATGCGTTCGTATATACCAAAAAGAAGATGATAATAAAGAGCCACTCAAATTACCTTAAAAAGAAATATAGGGAAACATATTACATGTCATTGTCATAATTCTTATATATCTAGCATGATTTATGAACATGTTTATGTTTTATTATAAATATTATACTTTTGTGCAGTGCAGATGTTCTGTTACTAGTAACATGATAAGTGCACGACTATACAGTTGAAAATACTGTCTGGTTGTGATGTTCTAATAATTTCAAAATATTTTACTCCTTTTGTCTTATAAAAAATAGGTATGGGATTAAGATGTATGTAATCTATGATTTTTTTTTTCAAGTTTACCTATGAAACTAAAATGAGAGAGTTTAAATGAGGGTACTAAGATAAATTGGAAGTTAAAAACTTTTCAAAAAGGAAAATGTTTCAATTTCTTTAACAGCCCAAAAAGTAATATATTTTATCCTTATTAGGATGGAGGAAATATTTTTTTTCATATTTAACTAACATTAAATATATTGATTTATTTTTTTCTTCTGCATCAAATAAATATAAAGAATTTTGAGAACAAGTTATTATTTATAGGTAAGAAAGAGATACTACTCTTAGAAAATTCACACCCTTTGAAAGATTCACAACTTTAATAAAAGACATGCACAACTCTTTAAAGAGACACATTCTTTAAAGATTACAGACATAACTCTTAAAAGAGTTAATCCTTCAAAGACCCACAACTTAATATATGTTAGAAAATAAAGGTTCTATGTCATGAATGGAAGAGCTTTCATTATAGTAAATTAGCATTTGGATAAAAAAAAAAATAAAGAGTTCCTGAGAATAACTTATCTTTTATAGATAAGAAAGAGACACAACTCTTAGAAGAGTCATAACTTTAACGAAAGACATAATTCCTTGAACAGTCACATCCTTTATAGAGTTATAACTCTTAAAGAAAGACATAACCCTTAAAAGAGTAATTGCATCCTTTAAAGAGCCATAAATCTTAGGGAAAGGAACAACTTTTAGATTAATTTTATCCTTCAAAGTAAAAAAAAAAAAACATTTCCAACCAATATAACTAAAAAATCCCAAAATAAAAATTAATTGTGAAAAATAAGTTTAATAGGATTTCTCAACAAGCCCTAAGTTGGCCCTAAGTGTACAAGACCAATGGATGTATAGTAGACCATTTTATGACTTCACAAACCATCTGACAATATATATGGATACAAAATCTCCATTTGTTCACTCCTAAATCTTATTTATGCAACTCAATAACATTATTTCTTTAAAATTTTCTAACCTATCAATTAGCACGTGTTAATATAAAGAATAGTGATTTCTTTTGGTATTCAAAAGGTAAAATAAACACTACATATGTAGAAGACATATAACCTAGACACCATGTAGTGAACTTATAAGCCTTGTCAATGGCATTGCATTTGACTGCGAGTAATGTGAATTGGAAAGTAATAACCAATGATTGAATATGCATATCACATCTTGTAACTCCAGGTGAATCGGCGGATTGTCGGTAATTTGGAGAAGGCCCTAAAGGCAATCCGTAACAATCGTATAATTAGAGCAATTGTTGGCTAGGCAAACCTATAGGGTCAAGCCTTTAATTATAGAAATCTAGGAGAAGGAAAACATCCAAAAAAAAAAAACCACAGACTGTTGAATGCCATTAGTAAGTTGCCGAACCCAAGTAGCTACACCCAATTTGGAAGAAGGATGCCATGCATAATCAAGTAGAAAAATGACTGGGGTAGAAAGGCTATGATTTGAGCACTAGGATTTGAGACAAGGGGAAAGAAATGTTTTAGATAATCTGAGTGTGAGGCTCTTCTATACTCTAAACTAACTGGACTTCTTTTAGTAGGATGTCTATATTTGGGATAATCTAATTAGAATTCACCTGCAAACTGCAAAAGGCCAAGGATTGTGAATAAACAATATACACCGTTGGTTGGCAATGAGGATATCAATCTGATCTAGATGCTACCAGGAAAGAGAGCACGTAGCATAAAAAATTCTACATGTTGAAACAATCATTAGAGATAGGGCATTGAATGTAGGGAGTTGAAGCCCTTTTGAGAGCAAAATCGTGATAGTGCAAGAACATATGGGATGTATCTTCCTCAGCTATGTTACACTTGGGATAAATAGAAAAGGCCATCATATTTCTTTTAAGCAACTCCACTTTTGAATGAAAAGCATCATAACACAATTCCATTTGAAAATCTTGAACTTTAGTGGAATATTTTTAGGTAAAATCTTTTGAAGGAGATTTTGAATTTAAGGAACCAAAGGGGATGAATGTGCTTGAGAGACTTAGCGTACCCCCTCATTGTTGTGTACACCTCATCAGCTACATCCTCCTAAATCGGCCAGTTATGATTAGCATCATTTTGCCAGGTATTATAGACTGTCACCTTAATAGTCTCTTTTGAAAAATGTATGGCTAATGCATTAAGATTTCATTTGTTAGAATTTGGAAGAAACAAATCAGCCACCACCTTTGGAAATGATAGAGCCAGGCGTGGAGGAAGGTTCTTGTTTAACCAATTGGGTGGTATCACTAGGATCCAATAATCGTTGCATATATCTAAAGATCTCCCATCACCAATTGTTAAGTAAAGCTGGGGTGTAAAAAGCTGACGTCCAAAGTCAAGGCTTTTCCATTTCAAAGTGGGATTATTCCTTTTTTCAGCCTCCTAGAGGGAACCAGATTTGGCATATTTAGCCTAAAGAACTATGATTACTAAGGAATTAGGATTTTCATGCATTCATTGCCAGAAAAAAACTTAGCAAGAAGTGCCTAGTTGAAAAGTGTAAGATTGTGAATGCTTAAACCTCCATGACCTTTTAGAAGTTAAAAAAGAGCTTTATTAAGAAAATGGATGCCTTGCTTTTGATTTGTGCCATGTGACCAAAACCTCACAAAGGATTTAGTCAGGTTATCATTCGTAGTAACTAATACATGAAAAAGAGATATAATGTATATATGATACAAAGATATTGAAGGTTGGATCAATTTAAGTTGTTTGCTTGAAATAACATCTTCAATTTTGATGCTGCCAATTTAGATTCAACTTTGGTTTTCAGAAAATCATAGGATGCTATTTTGGTCAGGTAACCATTCAAATGACACTTTGATATACTTGGTCATAAAGTCATTAATTGTAAACAATTCTCCTAAACAGTCAAGCAAAATGATTGAAAATATTTTTACTAAAATACCATTTAGAATTTTGAAAATTTATTTCTTGTCCAATGTCCTTTAATAGAAATATAGTATTTCCTTGAGATTGTGCATATTCTGAAGATCAAGCTAGAAGAAAATGAAGCAATCATTTGTGAAAAAAAAATGATTAATATTGGGTCCAGACATGCTTGATTTAATTCTAGGAAGAATGCCCCGTAGATTGCTAATAAGAGAAAATAACTCGAAATAGCTCCATCATATAAGATGAATAATCATGGGGGTAATGTTTCTCCCTACCTATTTCCACTATTGCATAAGTAATGGTTAAGTGTGAATAATATTTGCCTATGTATTATTTCCACTCTTGCAATAGCCACATGTTCTTATATGTATATGCACAAATAAGTGAAGATCTCGACAGATGAAATGATGAACCATTTATAGCAAGGGTAAGACCCTTACTAGTAGTGAAGGAAGTAATAACCATATAATGGGACAAATGCCCTGTTGGAAAAATGGCCTATTCGAATGAGTGGAAATCAGCTGTGCACAACATGAACATGACATATCTAAGGCCTAAAAACAACATTAATGGTGGGGCATTAGTGATTTATGAGATCTCTTAGTAACTTGTTGGAAACTTTCTCACGAGCCCAACACACGATTCCAACAACTTGTTGGAAACCTTCACATAGGTTTGGCATATAGCTTCAGTAGCCTATCATTGAGTAAGGCCTCATTTCCTAGACAAGCATTGAGTAAGACCTATTTCTACATCAGGCTGAGTTAGACCGCATGGAGACAAGGGTCTTTCGTAGGAGACCTTGTGTTGAGAGACCTTTTCGGGGACCTAGCATTTTGAGAGTAGGCCCTGGTTCAAATGACTTCTCTTGGGAACTAGTATCCCGAATTTCAGCTCTCTAGGAAACAGATGATCCTAAGTGAGTGGTCTTTGTCTTGGAGATGGTTCTTTAGAATAGGGTGACATGTGATTCCCAGTGGTGGCCTTGCCTTACCCAAAGATGAGCCTCATGGATTTTGGCCCTTGGGTGACATGACTTCTCCAAAGAGTAGCCTTGGCACTAGAGAAGGGCCTCCCAAATTTTGGTCATCAAGCAACATGTGATCCTTGGTAAGTGCCTTGGCCCAGAGAGTGGCATACATTCCTAGGCAAGCTGCCTCGACCCAGAAGATCGACCTCCCAAATTTTGGCCCATTGGCGACATATGATCCTTGGTGAGTGGCCTCGATCTCTAAGGTAGGCCTTTTGGATTTTGACCCCTAGGTGACATGCGTTCTTTCCTGGATTTCAGCCCACAAGCGACATGCAATCCTCGGTGAGTGGCCTTGGCCCCAGAGATGGGCCTCTTGAATTTCGGCCCCTCAGTAACATACGATTCGGTTGAGTGGCCTCAGCCTAAAGATGGGCCTTTTGGATCTCACCCCCTAGACAACATGTGTTTCTTGGTGAGCGGCTTTGACCCTGAAGATGGGCCTCCCATAGTTTGTCCCTCAGGTGACAAATGATCCTTAACAAGTGGCCTCGACCCTAAGTTTTGGCCTCATGGAATTCGACCTATCTCTGGGCCTTAGAGATGGATCTTGGTTCTCAGGTGAAGCATGCACATTAATCATTTTCAAGAATTACTATTAGCTCTGTAGTCATTTTAAACTATAGTTTTATTAAATCAATATTCTCTGTAGATATGATCCTGCTTTATACCGTCAATTTCGTTAACTAATGCATCCAAAAGTTAGTATTGACTTTTGTCTAAGTAATGAAGCTAATAACTTTACCAAATTAATGTTTAGTTCAAATACAATTTTGCCTTATACCATTAATTCCATGAACCATTAGAAAAAAAAAAATAAACTAAAATATCAGCCATTGTACAAATCAATATTTAAAATAATCAGAACAAAAACCTAGCTAAAGTAATATGCATGTATAGTTAGAGTAAGGGAATGGAGAGGGTTCACCTCATTTATGTAACTAATTTAAAGATATCGCTGCAGCTAGGGTGACTCTGATTTTGAGCTAATTAAATCACCAATTTTCCTTCCTTTTCTGGAAGAGAATTGTAGACACACCTTGCCTTTTATGGACTTGGGTGTTAAACTATATCTACTATGATGTTTGGAATACATGGAAACATCTTCAATTAGTTCCTTAATAACCATCCTCCCCAAAATGTCCCCCCCAGGAAGCTCCCACACCATGGGCAAACGTGTAATCCCACCCCCCTGAACAGGTGCTACTCGTTTCTTGCCTGGTGGCACAACATTTCGTTTTAAAGACATGCATGGTTGGTGATGCAGGCTGAAAGGTAATTAATCTAATGGCTCTAATTGTAAATAACTTCCTTCGAAAATCCTTAATAATTATAAATGATTTTACTGGTCAATATATAAGTGTTCATAGACTTGTGTTAAACTCACTCTTGTCCTCTTACTATGGCTGACCAAGAGAAATCTTCTAAGAGTGCGGTCTCTTCAGAGCAAGATCCAAATCAGAATGAGACAAACTCTTCGACGCAAGGTCGTGGGGCAGTCGATTCTACCTCCCAGCTGATTGCTCCTCCTTCTAGTTTTATAGGAGAAGGGCCCAGCAGGCCCCAAAGGAGAAGGGGTAGGACTAGCAGTGATCCTAGCGCCTCCGGTAGTGCCGGGCCAAAGCAAAGACGAAGGGCAGAATTGGACGCTCCGAGCTTCGACCCAGTTTGCTATGTCTGCAACAAGTCATTCGGCTCTTGGAAGGCCGTGTTTGGACATCTTAGAGCACACCCTAGGGCTACTCCGGGAGCGTTTCCACCACCAAAGTTCAAGCCGGAAGGGTACCCGGAGGGGCCGACAGATCACATTGTGCTTCGGCAGCAACTGGCTCCAACGTTGTTAGAGTTGGCCCATCGAACCATGCAGAGACTTCAAGAGCAAGGAGCAGTTGGTTCCTCTTTGCATTCGTCTTCTTCTTCGAGGTCAGGTCTAAGGGCTGATTCAAACCATCCCGGTGGTCCTCCTGTGGAACAAAATGTTCTGGGGTTTGATCTTAATCTGCCTCCTCCACCAGAGCAGGGGGAGGACGATGGTTATGGTGATGGCAACAACATGGAGGAGTAGATCATATCAGTGGCGAGCATCGTAGTGCGTGTTTCAATTTTTTTTCAATTTAGTGTCCTTTATATGCATCTGTTTGAATAGATTTAGGGCAACATATAGATTATACTTGTAGGATTAAGATCAAGAAAGCCCATGAAACACACATGAATAGATCATATGAACATGTTGCTGAAGTCAAACCGGTAGCAACATTGTTTTTACTTGTTAGAGACACTTATCAAATTATCCTTCATCTAAATATTAATGCTATAACACATTCCAAGAATCTATTGACAAGAGGACAATAATTTTATAAGTCACACAGCCATAATTGATTTTTGTACATGGAGCTGTAGATGATTTGAAAGAGATTAAGATTCCATTGAAAGACGCTTGCACATTTGTATATGGGGTATAAGATTTGAAAATGATTATGATATGCGTGCGCAAAAGAAATGTGAAACAATTAAAAAACAATTCATTTAGTCCTCAAACTATATATATAGGTTAAATGGCACAAATTTTCCTCAAACAATCACCGATGAAACTATTAAATATTTCAAAATTTGTCCTAAGCTATTAATAATCGGTTGTCATCAGTTCATTCCTACAGTTTAACAGAAACTGGCTGAATTGAAAAAAAGAAAAAAGAAAAAAGAAGTATTATGACAGAACAGAAGAACATAATAAAATTGAGGTTCTAAATAAAGCAATTCAACCACAGCTATAAAATTAAAGCTTACGTTTATTAAGAAAAATAGAGGGATAAAAATAAAAAATAAAATTAAAACATAATTAAAGATAGAAAATGGTACTTACTCATATCATATTTGTATAAATGCTTTATTTTTATGAAAAATAAAAAAAATCAATAAGTGATTAAATAAATAAAAATAATAAGTAAAATAATAAAGAGAAAATGAAGTAAAATTCATAAAAGTAAAATAAAATATTAAAGAATAAAATAAAATAAATCAAAATGAATAAACATATAAATTTATTATTAAAGTAAAATTTAAAATAACAAAAACATAAAAATAAAATAATATAAATTAAAAGAAATAGAAAGAGAGTGACTATGATATGATTATAGCCAAATGACTGAAGTAATCTTTAGTAAGTGGTAATATTTATAGTTAGGATTAGTTAGGGTTGGGTTTGGGCTTTTTTGGCCTAGTAGATCATTTCTTTTGGGCTGAAAAGAATTATATAAATATAAATATCATAATATAAATTTATGTTTATTGATTAAAATTTTATTTTATCTTAATTTTGAGTTAAGATTTTTGAATGTTATGTTCTTATCATTAAAACCATCAATTATGATCAAAACATAAAACTGTGAAACATAATATTGTACATTATTTGAAATGATAAATATTTTTTTGGTGATTAAAGAATAACTGACTAAAATTTTTTATCTCTTATCAATTTAAATTACAATTTTTAATATAGTTGAAAAGTTTATTTTAAAAGATTAACTTTTAATTTTAGAAATTATTGACCAAATCACTTCATTAAATCATAGAGCTTTTTCTTTTTACCTTTACTACGTTAATGATAACCAATGTTTTACTTTAGAAAATAACACATCATAAAAAAATTTAAAATTGTGTTGAATTTATGTTAATCAATGAATGGTTTAACCATTAATATAAAATAATAATAATAATAATAATAATAATAATAATAATAATATATGTATGGCATATACATCATATATCATATACTATGTATAAATATAATAATAATAATAATGTGTAAGATATATATACGTATTAATATATATGTATTATGGTAAATATATATAAATATCAATATCAATGCAATATAAATATGCATACATATAAATGTGTGTGTATTTTTTAACAGCCTAAGCAGTTGGAAAAATAAAAAAAAATTTTAAAGTAAAATATATAAATGTGTGTGTATTTTCCAACGGCCTAGGCAGTTGGAAAAATAAAAAAAAATTTAAAAGTAAAATATATAAATGTGTGTGTATTTTCCAACAGCCTAGGCAGTTGGAAAATAAAAAAAATTTTCCAACTGCCCAGGCAGTTGGAAAAGTAAAATATATAAATGTGTGTGTATTTTCCAACGGCCTAGGCAGTTGGAAAACTAAAAAAAATTTCCAACTGCCTAGGCATTTGGAAAAGTAAAATATATAAATGTGTGTGTATTTTCCAACGGCCTAGACAGTTGGAAAAATAAAAAAAATTTTCCAACGGCCTAGGCAGTTGGAAAAGTAAAATATATAAATGTATGTGTATTTTCCAACGGCCTAGGCAGTTGGAAAAATAAAAAAAAATTCCAACTACCTAGGTAAAATATATAAATGTGTGTATTTTCCAACGGCGCAGTTGGAAAAATAAAAATAGTTTCCAACGGCCTAGCCGTTGGACACAATAAATATTGAAATGCACAGTTAACTTATATATTTTCCAACGGTTTAGGCCGTTGGAAAGGTGTCCGTTGGAAATTTTTTAACACCTCCAACAGTCAAGCAGTTGGAGAATTTTTTTTTCCAAAGATCAATTTTTTTCTGCAGTTTCCAGCGACCTAGAACGTTGGAAAATTGCCCGTTGGTAAAATGGGTTTTTTTAGTAGTGATTGTTGGATAAAAGAAGGAGATGATAATGCAGCTTATTTTCATAGGAGTTTAAGCCAGAGGTGGGGGAAACTAACTATTAGAGGACTGTCAGTCAATGGTTGATGGGTTGAAAATCCTGATGATGTCAAGAATGAGGCAAAACAGTTTTTCATGGAGAAATTCAAAGATACCATGAAATGCAGACCTGAAAAACTTAAGAAGATGAGCAATCTTCAATTTGTTCAGCTAGAAATACCATTCGGAGAAGATGAAATTAAGGCTGCAGTTTGGGACTGTGGGAGAGGTAAATCACTTGGTCCAGACGGTTTCAACTTCATGTTCTTCAAGGAGTACTGGAACATAGTGAAGGATGACGTCTGCAACTTTGTAAAGGAGTTTGAAGCTTCTGGTAAAATGGTGAAAGGAAGTAATGCTTCCTTCCTAACCCTTGTTCCGAAAATGGGAAATCCTATAGGTCTTTCTGATTATAGACCAATCAGTTTGACTGGCTCATTGTATAAAATAGTGGCCAAGTTACTTGCTAATAGGTAGAGAAACATAATTCATGAGTTAATCAGCCATTATCAGACTACATTCATTTAGGGAAGGCATATTTTAGATGGGCAAACAAAGTTGTCAGCTTTGTAAAGAAAAAAAAAAGTTAAGAATGGCCCTTTTTAAGATTGACTCTGAGAAGGCTTTTGACAATGTAAATTGGAACTTTCTATTCCATATGATGAGGCATATGGAATTTGGAGAAAAAGGGTTGTCTTGGATTAAAGGTTGTATTACAACAACTTCAGTTTTTAATTTGTGTGTAATAAATGGAAGTCGTTCCTTAAAATTTAGCATTGAAAAAGGCCTTAGACAGGGAGACCCTTTATCCCCATTCCTATTTCTGATTGCTTCACTGCTTGATTGAAGATGCTGTTGAATTAGGAGAATTAAAAGGAATTACGTTGGGAGATAACCGAGAAGAACTTTCTCACTTGCAATTTGCGGATGACACCCTACTGTTAGGAGAATGGAGTGAGGAAAATGTGAGGTAGTTCAAAATAGTTTTATGTTGTCTCCAGCTTCTTTTAGGTCTTAAAATCAATCTTGATAAAAGCTGTCTTATTGGAGTGAATGTTATTGAAGAGGAAATGCAGAGAATTGCCTCCCAAGTTGGCTATGATGTGGGTTTTACCCCTTCAAATACCTTGGCATACCTGTTGGTCAATCTAAGAACAAGTTGTCTGCCTGGAACAAAGTCATTGAAAAATTAAAATCCAGGCTTTCTTCTTGGAAGGCAAAGTATTTGTCTGCTAGGGCAAGATTCACACTCATCAAGTCATGTATTTCCAGTTTGCCCTTGTACTTCTTTTCTTTGTTCCAGCCTCCTCCGGGTATGCTTCACAGTCTTGAAACTCTCAGAATAACGTCTTTTGGGGAGGGTTTCTAGGGATAAAAGGAAAATACATTGGACCTCTTGGGATACAATTTTGAAAGACAAAAAATTGAGGGGTTGGGAGTAGGTAGTTTGGAAGGGAAAAGTTTTGCTTTGCTTGCAAAGGGATGGTGGAGGTTTAAATTTAACTCAGACTGTTCATGGAAAAAGGTCATTATGTCTATTTATCGGGATGAGGGTGGCTTCAATGATAGAGTAGGTAATTCAGTTTGGGGTAGAATTATAACATAAAGGAAAAACTGAGAAAGAAGGGAATTATTTTTGGGGACCTTTTCTGTTGGAAAGTGGGTAAACGGGAGTCATTAAGAGCTTGGTATGATAACTGGGTTGGTGTGGGAACACTCTCTGATTTGTGTCCTAGATTATTTAGGTAAAAGTGTCAGGCATGGGACGCTGGGTAGGGGATTTGTGGTCCTGGAAGCTACAGCGGCGTTGAGATCCAGAGGGAAGGGAAGCTTCTGAACTTCCTACCTTACATGGTTTACTAAAATTCAATATCTCTAACCAGACATACTAAAGACTCTTTGAAGTAGTAGCTTATTTGACTCGAAAAATGCTACTTTGTTGCCTTCTATCTGAGACCTTATGTGGAATAATTGGTGCCCACTCAAAGTCAATCTCTTTTGCATGGATAGCTGCTCAAGACAGGATTCAAACAAGAGTAAATCTACAGCAGAGAAGAGTGCAACAGTAAACTGTTTTGTGCTCGGGATTTAGGTTGCAGCAGGAAGACACTAAGCACTTACTTCTAAGGTGTTTCAAGGCCAAGCACTTACTTCTTTTTGGAGGAAAATAATCCAACACTATGGAAATCTTCTCTTCAATACAGGCAGTATCTCATTTCTGCTTGTTAAAGCGTGGTACTTATTTCTGGTTGTGAAAGCGTTGTGGCTACAAATGGAAATTGGGTGGGTCGGGTCAGGTCATTCATGCTTCGGTCTAGTCGGGTTATCATGAATTCGAGTCCAGATCGGGTTCAGGTCAGGTCGTTTGGGTCCGGGTTGATTTCAGGTTGAGTTGATTTCGGGTTCGGGTTGGGTTGGGCCGGGTTTATTTGGGTTCGGGTTCACTTCAGGTCGGGTCAATTTTAGTCTCGGGTAACTTCAGGCCAACTTTCAGGTCAAATTCGGGTCAACCTTTGTGTTCACGTGAGTTATTAGTGTGAAGTCAAAACGATTGAATTTATTCAATTTTTTTAATTTAAATCAAATAATTTAATTTTTTGTGTGATTTAATTTAAATTAAATTCTCACTTTTTAGTATATTTAATTAAAATATTCATAAAAATCTTCTTCATTATAGTTTAGTACATATTTAAGTAATTTAACATTATTAGTAATATTTGATTGTTTTTCTAAACCCATACCCTTTAACTATTATTGTACAGATTATTCAGATCTTCACTCAGCTATCACTCAGACATACAGAATGACAATTTTGTTATGCTTATGTTTCAATAAATTTTCTTTGAAATTACAATAAAATGCAAATCAAGTTCATTATCAGTGACTAAATTGTAAAATTTAAAAAATTTTGAGTGAAAATGCAAAGATTTTAAAAATTTTAGGATCAATGTTGTAATTATTATGGGTGACTAAAATAAAATTTTTTAAAATTTAGGTACTTTATTGCACTATACTTAAAAGTATAAGGATGAATGTTGTAATTTTAATAATTACCTATTAAGATCGTTAAACTTTCTAAATATAAAAATTACTTCTGTTGGAAAAATTCAAATATGGGATTCACTAAATATAGATGTTTCTTCCCCAAATAAGATACTTACAATATATAAAAGTTTAAAAAAAAATAGAAGTTACTAAATATGGAAATTCTTTCTCAAAATATGAAAATTATTAAACATAAATATCTTAAAAAAAGAAATGAAACTACTAAATATAAAAGTCTCATCTCCAAATATGAGACTTACTAAATATGGAAGTACCAAAAAATGGAAGTTACTAATAACGGAAGTCACCATTCCTAAATATAAGACATACTGAATATGAAATTATCAAAAAACGGAAGTTACTAAACATGGAAACCTCCATATTTAGGACTGAGTTAATATGGAAAATAATGAAAAAGGAAAGTTAAGGTTTAGGGTGAGGGTTAAAATTGGGTATTGTCGGGTTTAGTTATCGGGTCATCTCGGGTTCAGGTCAGGTCAGTCTCGGGTTTGGGTCATTTCGGGTTCCGGTCAATTCAGGCTCGGGTCATTTCGGGTTCGGGTATTTCGGGTTTGGGTCATTTGGGTTCGGGTTTTCTCAGGTTTCCCTTTAATCGGGTTCGAGTTCATGTTGGGTTGGGCACAGTCAGGTTCAGGTCGTTGACTTTTTCAGTTAAACCGGGTCAGATCGAGCTTGGGTTCAGGTGGGTTGGGCCAGGTCATTGGGTCGGGTCCGATTTTGCCATCCCTAATTGTGGCAGGCCTTTTCCTTCCGTTCAAGCTTGGTGTAGTAATCCTCAACTTCCAATTTACACCAATTTTGTTTTAATTTAAGTTAATTAACTTTAAAATCACTTATTTTTATTCTTATTTCTTTTTTGCCCAGAACTAATTTTAATTAAAATCTAATATTATATAGCTACAATAATCCATTGAGAACACAATTTTTGTAATCTTACTAAAGTTTTATGAATTTTTCTAGCTTAAGACATCAAAAAAGAAAAAAAATCATAAAATATTAACAACATTATGAAAATTTACTTTTAAATAGATTATTATATCTATATAATATTAACTTTTAAATGAAATTGTTTTCACAAAAAAAGATATAACAGTAAAAGTAAGTCAATTTATTTAGGTTAAAACAAATTGACTCTTTGTTGTTACCTGTTACTTAGGGTTGTTTCAAGATCTGGTTATAATTACGCTCCTTTCTATCTCAGTTTTGTTCCAGCCTTTGGCTGGATTTTGATTCAATAAAAGTTCCTTTGTTTGGCTGATAAAAAAAATGAATACACGTGATTATCATTTTCATTGGTCATCAGTTGATTTTGTTGAAACTTGTCGCCCAGAAAGCCGCTCACTTGACCTTTAACACCTTTCGCTTTTAGTAAGTGGGATTTTCCTTTTTTTTTTTTTTACATCATTCACTTTTTAATAATTAATCTATAATTTTTTATTTTTAAAATTCTAGTATATAAATAAAATACTTTTATATATGAATGATAAATTAAGATCTATAATTTCTAAATATATATTTTTTAAATTTTTTAATAAAAAATAATAAAAATATATTCAAGTCAAACTAGTTTAACAGTCAAATGGAGCAAAGAAAGTAAGATGAAGGGAATATTACTTTATTATATATCTATATAATAGATATCATATATTAAAGCGCAAGGGAGATTGAACTCTTGGTTTGTTTATGTTTGTGTCACATTTTCTTCTTAATTTGCAATCATTGCCCTTGCTAAATTCGGACTTCTCTGACCTATTTTCTTCCTGCTCTTTGTTGGCCTTGCTTCATGATGAAATATGGTTACATGGGCTCCTTTGCCAATGTTTTATCATATTTTTTCTGCTATCATTTGCGTTAATTGTGGAGGTTATTGAATGGCAAAAAACTTTGGGGTGCTAAGCTTTTAGTCACGTGTTTTTTAGACAAATTCAGCTATAGGTAATGATAATATCATTTTTGTTCATTTCTTCCGGAATTGTCTAGATTAGGCCATAGGGCATAACGGTGGAAGTCTAGACCGAGGTGTAGGTGGCTATGTGTCAAGCAGTGGAATGTAATCATTGCATTCTTATTAGGATCATTGTAATAGCTGTATCCTCTTGGTTCCTTCTTATCTTCTTTATGGCTTATGTTTACCCGTATCAATATATGTGTCTTCCTCTAAATCTGTCTTTGTTGTACGTGGTAGTAAATGTCGCAGAGGTAGTTACGTGGATATCACGTGTTCAGTTGTGGATGAGAAGACTACTACATCATCCTTTCCTTCTTCCTCTATCTTCTTCCCTTATATAAGTAGTTATATCTGTGAAAAGTAAGAAGCAAGGATATCTTTTCTGTTGCTGTATGGTGCAATTTAATTGTCCAGTTTAGTACATCATACAGTAGTGTTGTTGTCTCATTGTTTCTTTCACTACTCTGTTTGTGTCTATCTACTGCTATTGTGTTGAGGAAGTTATAATTAGTTCTTGGTTTTTTTAGACGTGATTAAATAGTTATATTGGGATACGTTTTAAATTTCTACCCAAAAGGATCATAACTAGTTTTTATGGAGGAAAAAAATTGAATCAATAAGGCATTTATACCTAATAAAAGCCAGCAAAAGCTAAGATTCAAAAGTCAAATGGATATTCCATTTAACATGCCAAAGCCCATGACAACTTTAGGATCAAAAGGCTTTTGTGTGAACAATTTCATCCATAGTGCCCTATGTAGAGAAAAAACGTAACCACAAGATGCCAGCTTATAAGAGTTGTTGCTGAGTAATAAAAAACTCTAGTTAGTGCAAGCAATTAGGAATATGAGAAATGTAGAAGTTACAAAAAGAAATAATGCAATGGTCAGTGTTGAGACATTACAAAAAGAAATAATGCAATGGTCAATGTCGAGACATCAGACACCTCCTCAACATATTGACAAGAGGTTGACCAAGACCCAAAATGCATCAAATGAAAATTGTAAGTTCAACATTTTTCAATCCATCTCTCACCATCCCCTCATTCATTTTTATATGTACATACTTCCATTATTAATCTAATATTTACTCCACGTTCACCTCTTTTATCAGAAATCTGGGTGGCCCAACCAGTGGATGAACTAAACAGGCAACAAAATCACAACAATGAAAGGTGAACTAAACATGCAACAAAACCACAATAGTAAACCATTTCAATGAAGGAGATTAACAACAAAGCATAAGAGACCTATCTTCTATTTATATGACCTTAACTATGTAAATACATAATGAGCCACTATAGTACTTTTACCAAATAAAAAGCAGTGTAAAATATTGTCATCTTCTCAAAATTTGAAATTCAATAAATGACATATTAATTGACTCCATTATAATTTCCTTGCGCTTCAAGCAAAAACTCCCCGCAGCGTAGTGTGGGTTATCCACTAGTTAATACGCTAAAGCACAGAAGAGTGAGGAGGAGGTATACATGAACTTAGAGCGAGATAGATGTCCCTTAGTTTGCGGGCTAAGCCCGATATACGGCTGTAATAGTATTGGTTGTATCAATACGAACTCATAAGTATTTTGATGCTAAAGTTACATCCATTTTCAAAAAATTAGGTCTTTGTTGTTTTTTTCCCTCCGGTTTATCTCCCTCTAACTTTTCTTTTTTATAGGGATTATATATATAGGGTAAAATTCACCATGGGTCACCTAGCTTATTTTTTTGTCCTATCCGGGTACCTTACCTTTATTTTGTCCTAGCGAGGTACCTTTCCTCTTATTGCGCATCCTGTTCAACTACTTTCCGTCAAATTGGTTGTTAAATTGGATGGAAAATGATGATGTGGCATTAAATAATACTAAAATAAACTTAAAATGACAACTTCAATCCTCAAGATTCAGGCATTGCTCGATTTCGCCCCACCATTCCCTTCCCGTTGCTCAATTTTGTTATTCTTTGATCCAATTTCGATTTCTTTGAAACCTTCTATCTCCCCTACTCTGGATCGACTTCAGAGCAGTAGTAAAGCTTCCACCTCGCCCCTCCACCTCTGTCTGAATGAGCTTCCACATTCGCAATCAAATGAGCTTCCCGTCCTTCCTCTGCCGTCCTTGATACCCATCTCCATCCGCCACCTTCGTTTGTTTGCCTTCCAGAATTCTTCACCTCTACGTCTCTTTGTATGATTTAACCCAAATTTTTTCCTCACGCCGTTGTCACCCCTGCTTCTTCTTCCCCCGGCGTTTCACCTTCCGTCGCACCGTTCGTCACCTCCAGGCACCGCCAGCTACCCCGCCGGCAAACCGCCCGTGCGCAGCAGGAAGCTCCCACACCGTCGCTGCACCACTGACAAGCCCAGCCCCAATCACCAATCGCTCGTTCACCGACGGAGGAGCACCGAATCGGGGGTAGATCCATTTGCGAACCTGTGACTCGATTTCGCAATCTCGTCATCTGCTAACCACCATCCGATCCATCTCCAAGGGTCACCGCCATCGTCGTCTCCAGCAGCCTACCCTTCCAGATATCGTCGCTGCACCACTGACGAGCCCAGCCCCAATCACCAATCGCTCGTTCGCCGACGGAGGAGCACCGAATCGGGGGTAGATCCATTTGCGAACCTATGACGCGATTTCGCAACCTGTGACCGAGTCGTCCTGGTCGGTTATGCCAGTGATGAGGGTGATCTTGCAGGTCGAATTGGCACCGCCGTTGGCAGTGCTGGATCCAGAGGCGGTAGCATCGTTCCCAGCGGTGGGCATCGGGGATTGTTTGGTCAGATTTCGATCTGGGTTTTGGAGAAATTCAAGCAAATGAAAATGAACGCGTTTGTTGGAAATGGCGAGTATGGGACTGGTGATGGTCCGGGTGTGTGCGGTGCGACGTGACTGGTGGGAGAATGAAGGGGGAGAAGCGTGGGAGGTGGCGGTGAACGGGATGAGAGGGGTAGAATTGGCTTAAGGGAAATTTTAAGGGTTAGAATTAGTAATTGAAATAGTTTGAGGACTGAAGTTGTTATTTTAAGTTTATTTTAGTATTATTTAATGCCACTTCATCATTTTCCATCCAATTTAACGACCAATTTGACGGAAAGTAGCTGAACAGGATGCGCAATAGGAGGAAAGGTACCTCGCTAGGACAAAATAAAGGTAAGGTACCCAAATAGGACAAAAAAATAAGCTAGGTGACCCATGGTGCATTTTACCCGATCATTTATATAGATTATAAAGCTTATAGTGGAGAATTTTTGTTTAAATTATACACATTGGTTTAGTTTTCTGTGAAAGAAAATAAGAGGTATGGGAAAAAGAAAATGAGTACTCATCTTTTGGCTAAGGCCAAGATTAGTCCTTAACATATTTTTCTGTTCCCGTTAGAGCCCTACATATTTAAAATCCCATTGCTTGGTGGTGCATGGCTGGATTTGGAGTGGAAGCTTTGGTAGAAGCCCAAAGCCATGCGGCAACTCATTTCCATTGTTTTCTTTTCTTCCCGATTTAGGAGTGGAAAAGTCGCTGCCTCTTTTCTCGTTTTGTTGCCACCTATTCAAGACAGCAAAGCGAAAATAAATTAGAGTAGAGTGAGCTACAAGAACAATTGATTTAGTTGCAGAGTAAGTGCCCCGGTTCTTTTGCTGACATGAATAAACTCGAGACACACACTGGGAACTTAGAACATGAACTTAGAAAGCGGCCAAGAGATTTATCTAACTTTTTGACAGTGATAGATGATATGAAAACCCATACATAGAACTTAGAAAATGAGCTCATGAAGTTTTTGTATACATTTTTCATCACTTAAATGTCTATAATCCGCATGCAATTTCTTTAATTGTTTTCTAAAGAGAATTAAGATATCCAGAAAAAGTGGAACATTCTACGTAGAGGTAAGGGCCAAGTCAATTTTACTTGGACCGGCCTAGCCTGTGTCTAGATCTAGGAGGACCAGGAACGGACCGGGTACAGGTAGTTCGGTTCCGGGCCAGTCCTAGGTGGAGTTGTGGGTTTTCTAGGTTTTTTTTTAAAAAATAAAACAAATTAATTAACTTTGTATTTAATATATATTTTTAAGGAAAAACACTACTTTCAGCGTACTTTTTATTAAGTAAAAAAGATAAATAACACTTATAAATAACCGGAATGGGTCTTATATTTTCAAATGACGAAACGTTCTTAAAATTATGATAAAAAAAACCCCATGATCTGTACTTAATAGCATAGTCAGATCAAATACAAACTATATGTAAAAAGGGAAAAAAATTCAAGTCTTTTCATTAGATACTACCTCACCATTGAAAATCTTTGGTTTTGCTTTTGGAGTGCTGCGTTACCCCAATCTCGGTTGCATACGCATATTTTCACCGCCTCGGGCGTTAATCTTGATTGTTTTTCCAATATCACCAATTTTCTTGCACTAAACGCTGCCTCAGATGTATGGTGGAGACTGGAACAGTGACAATCTCCTGTGTGATTATTGACAAGATCAGAAACCTTGATCTCATTTGCTTCCACCACTCCAATATATTGATGTTGCTTGGCTCGAACGATATGTTAAGATAGTCATCGACCTCAACTAATTCCAGTGTCATCGGTCGAAAACACTTCAGCACATAGAGGACCAGGTTGAATATTGTTGAGATTGATCTCCAAAGAGACTCGGTTTGAAGAGTTTCAAATCTTACCTTATCTAAATGTTGCTTACAATATAACTTGTACAAAGAATGTAAGTACTCAGAAGTAGTAACAGATATGGCCAAAACATTTATATGAGACCTGCATGACTTTCATAGTCGGTTTAAAAAACTCATCATCTTTAAATTGATATAAAGCATATATACTGTTTACTATATGAATCAAAACTTAATGAATGGTTGGGTAGTAAACACTAGAGAAAAATTCAATTATATCGCAAAACAACTTAAGCAATTCACCGGTTTTAGAATATTGTTCCTAGACTTCAGTCGTAAGGAATTCACAACTCATCTTCAAGTTCATGAAATGCATCAACAAATTTGCATATGGGTATGTATCTTACAACATCAAATAAATAGAGTTCCAGCGGGTTGGATAGCTCAGTTTAAACAATTTCCAAGAAAATGATTTTTTGATTTCTAAAACAAAACCTGTTGAATTCATGAAACACAATGGTTCTTAATTTCAAAAAAGTCAATGAATTCCGAATAGGCATAATTTCATTTTGGAGAACTTCTAAACCCTTTTGCATGCAAAGGCTCAAAATCTAACATAAGCATCTAACGTAAAAGAATGCACCGTTAAGAGGTGGTTTTAATGCTTGGCTCAAAAGGTAAACAGCAACATCATTATTTGAAGCATTATCAAAAGAAATGCATAGGACTTTGTCAGCAAAATAATAATCACATAAAGTTTCTAAAATGTAATTGTATATGTAATAATTAGCATGATCAGTTTCAATGACCCTAAATGATAAAATGCATTTTTGCATGACCCAATCAAAATTTGATTAAGAGCAAATCCCACACAATGATTAAGAGAAGAAAAATAGACTTACAAATTTGATCTTTTAGCTTCAAATAGTTTGAAGCTTTCCTTCCTAGTTATTTTCCAAAAAACTTCTTTAAATGCAGGGTTTAATTGTGATTTAATCCAAGATTCTAGGTGCATATCTTCAGCTTGTGAAAAAGATTTTTCAGTAAGCATCATCAAATTTATCAAGTATTCTCTACAAGATTATTAATTAAAATGAAATATACCCGACCCATCGGTTGTACTCCCAAGTTGTGTTTATCCCCCAAAACTAGTCGTGGCACTAGGAAGGATATTACGATGTTGATTTTCAATGTGGCGCCACAGCATTCCAATGTCAAAATTCTTTTTATGCACTAACTTTTTCCTGCAATGTTTAAATTTGCCGCATTTTGACTCCCCTTCAAATACAAGCTCATAATGCTCCCAAACTCAAGCTGTTAATCTTGAAGATTTACCTTGTCCTTGGCCTTGGGTATCCTTTGCAGTGACTTAATGACTTGTTGGCGTTAGTTGTGTTGATAGATCCTTGGCCACTATCACATCCACCTCTTCAGCATCATCATCGGATAATTGATTGTCTAGACTTAAATCGTAATTCGTCATATCGATTTGGTCATAATCTTCTTGCAACTCCTCAATTGAAATGTCTTTTTTAGCCAACCAAGAATAGCGACGAAATAAGCCTCAGAGGCCAATGGTGCGGGAAGATGAAGTCTCTACCGACTTGCCTTTTCCTCTTAAAGCCATGAGTTATGAAATAATAATAGTGATGAATAAAAAAATAGAATGAGATTATGAAGATATTAGGAGGAGATTATGAAGAAATTTGGAAAAGATTAGCAAACAATCTAAAATGCTTGAAAGAATATAGTAGATGAAAAAGAAAAATTGAATTTTGGTGTGATTGTAGAGTGGAAGTGGCATTCCTATTTATAAGAGAGGGCCAAAATTTGTTTCGACCAAAATGTCCTTAAATTATAGTTGTTGGGAGGTGAAAGTGGAAATTTGGGTAAAATTGTAGCAAAAATTGTTGGAGGACCAATGTTTTAATTAACCCATTTTTTTTAAAAAAGTGCAAAAATAACCGTTTTTTACCGTTGCTCAACATCAAGCCTGGACCGGACCGGCCAGTCCTAGGACAAGTATAGTCTAAACTGGTTTTGGATTCTAGGGCAGGCCTTGTTACTTTGCATGGAGCTCTGTCATCATGCCCAAATTTGGCCCATATTATAGTGAGCCTTAATCGGGCAGTGCCGAGCCGATCTTTGACAGTTTTGATGAGGGTTTGACTCTGGGCTGGTCCCAGTCTGGGTCAGGTTAGACCTGCCTAACTCCCATCTTTACCTTCTAGTATATATGAAAGCTGATGTAAGAGCCTCAGTGACGTATGGCCCTCAACCTATGGACTAATTTTAATTTAAATCCTCAATATTTTGTTTTTGTTTTGCTCGGATTCCTAAGGTTTCAATAGTTGCAATTATGTATGAACTCAAAGTGAGATACTTGTCATTCAGTTTGCATGCTAAGCCCAATATAGGTCTACAACATGTTTATTTGTTACATGCGAACTCCTAAGTATTTTCGAGATTGTAATTACATTCTTCTGAAAAAAATTAGGTTTGTTGCTATTTTTATGCTAGTTAGCTCATTCTCACTTTTCTCTTTTGTAAGGAAGTAGATGTAAGAGCCTCAAATTATGACATGTATCCTTCAACCTATGGATGAACTTCAATTTAAATTCTCAAAATTTTATTTTATTTTTGCTCAAATTTATAAGGTTTTAAAAGTTTCAGTTATGTGTGAACTCAAATTGAGGCACATGCCCCTTGGTTTGCAAACTAAGCCCAATATAGGGCTACAACATGAGTATTTCGAGACTGTAGTAACATCCTTCTAGAAAAATTAGGTTGTTGTTTTTTTTCCCCGTTTAGCTTTTTTTCACTTTTTTTTCTTGTAGGAAAGCAAATTCAAGAGCCTCAAATTATGACATGTGTTCCTTAACTCGTGGGCTAACTTTATTTAATTTCTCTTTGTTTTTGTTTTTCTTTAATTTTGAGGTTTCAAAAGTTGAAGGTATGCATGAACTCAAAGTAAAACATAGGTCCCATGGTTTGCAAGCTAAGCCCAATATAGAGCTTTAACATGTTTGTTTTTATTTTTCATGTAAACTCCTAAGTATTTCAATACCACAACTACATCCTTCTAAAATATTTTGGTCTTTTTTTTTTTTTGTCTCATTTGGCTTCCTCTCATTTTCTCTTTTATGGGAAGGGATCCAAGAGGCTCAAATTGTGACATGTGCCCTTCAACCTATGGGCTATCTTCAATTTAAATCCTTTATATTTTGTTTTTGTTTTGCTTAGATTCCTAAGGTTTCAAAATTTGCAACTAAGTGTGTACTCAAAACAAGATGCATGTTCTTTGGTTTGCAAGCTAAGCCCAATATAAGGCTACAACATGTTTGTTCACTCCATGCAGACTCATAAATATTTTGAGACTATAGTCACATCCTTCTAAAAAATTAGGTTGTTGTTCTCGTTCTCCCATTTAACTTCATCTTACTTTTCTATTGTAAGGAAGCGAATGCAAAAGCCTTAAAGTTGAATGATACCTGGCTTGAAGTTGAAGTGAGATGAAGCGGGGGGAAAAACTAGATATGATGAAGTAGTATTTCTCATGGATTCATGTGCTCTCTAAGGGTCCTAGGTTGGTCTTATTTATTTTGTAGACAATGGTTATCTTCTTGATCATTGTTGAGTCCAGCCATATTTGAAAGAAGATAAAGATTCTCTTATGACTCAACCACTTGATAGAAGATAAAGATTCTCTTATGAGTCTACCACTTGATGTGCATGACCAAGCTCTTATGCATATGCAAAACAATAAAAAGGAAATAATATGATTAACAAGAGAGGCAAGAAGTCTAACCTCCATTTAACAATAAAGAAACAAAATAAAAAAAAACAGAATAAAAAATAAATTTGTATTCTAATTTTGCTTTCTTCGCAGCAGCGCCAAAAACTTGTTACAATTGAACTGTTGTAATCAAAGTGTAGGTTGTTGCAAGTAGTAACATCTCAGAAGTTGAAGTGTTAAACCTCAGGAAAGTGAATTAAGAAATATAAATTACAATTATTAACAAAGAAAGATTTGATGTAAGATGTAAACACATGTAGATTGAAACTCAAATTCAAAGAAACTGCTAAGGTTAGGGGCTCCACTCTTGGTATATTAATTATGGTTAATTTTAGCTCATCTTGCTACACAATTAGGAACCACATATCAAGGAGGTCTCAATCAAGGAGGAATTTAACAATCAAATTCAAAAAAACATTATGTATGAATTAGTATTATCTTTTATTGATCTTATAATCCCAACACTTGTAAATAGGTTCAGGTATCCATCATACCAATTTTTGTTCATAATAATTAAAGATTCTAACAAATTATAGTCAGTAAAGCCACACTTTATATAAGGAATCAAGTAGCTCTTGTGCCAATGATTGTCTATAATGAATTAAAATCTTACTTAACAAAGAGGGTAGCTAAATCAAAGAAAATAAATACTAATATCGTTAAGATCTTTAGATTACTAATTTACACCAAAAGCTTCACCATTTCACCTTAGCAAAATAAGAATTATTAATCCATAATAAGGGTAAACAATATGTGTAAAAAGGAAATAAACATAGATTAAAAGATCAAATAAAAAATGATATGAATAACAAGAGGATAATAATTAGGACAGAGATCCTAGATAGAAAGAAAAGAACAAAGAACAAAGAAAAAATGTTGGTCTTGATACAAAGGACTCTAACTCTTCAAAACAAGACTTTATTTCATGCTCCTAACAATGCCTATTTATAGAGCCTTAGGGATGGGGGTAGGTGAAATAATAAGGGTAGGCGAAATACTAATCAACAATAGCAGCTCAAAGTTCTTCTAATTTTTGACACAGTGCACATCAATTCAACCCTTCTTGAAAACATGAGATTTGTATATCTCTCTTTTAGCTTCAAAACCATATCTATATAATTTAAAAATGATATCTGTAGCTCATGTTATAATTTTTCTACTCAAATTGCTCTTCAGCAGTGGTAGAATAGGTAGTCTAACTTGTAACCAAATTTTGGCATTAAAAATAATCGAAGTTTCTGACATTTGAAGTAGAGTTGAAGATCTCTACATTGTATTTGTATGGCTTTAGAGTCACTCAATTCTAGCATCCATATCTTTAGGTATGAAATTTCTTTTTAAAGATCATAAAAATGCTTAAATGCTGGAACTAATTATATTTTTGATCCAATTTTGACCTCCAATATCTCTCAATTAAGCTAGACTATGAACCAAATATTATAGATGATTGAAGCCCATATCATTGGTCTAAGAATTGCTTAATTTGGACTTCTAGTTGAAAGATATAATGATTTTATCCACCTATATAAAAGTAGTCATTGAGCATAATTTGTAAATAACTGTTTTTTAACTCTAGATTATAAAAACTGCTCAAGTTAGAGAAATTAATTATACTCAAAGTATATAATAATGATTTAAACCTTTAATAGCTATATGCTTATGAGTATTTATCATATCCTCAATCACGTTTTTGCTAGTCCCTGACAAGTAAAACAATGTACAGAATCAATACTCAAGTTTCATCTAATATTTTCCACAACCAATTTCTGATATATGGTATAGAAATTGGTGAGGGAATAAGCATCAAAACTATGGTACTTAAAAAAAAGTCTTCATAATGATTCATGCACTTCTCAATGTCTCAAACAAGGGAAAAATGTGAAAGATTATGAATTGTTGAGTGCAATAAATGTGTGACTAACTACTATGAATGTTTAGAAGATTTTAGCAAACCATACCAACATTCACAGCTTATTAGGACAAATCTAATTCAAAAGCATCACCTTGGTAGTTTTCACACCATTACACTTTAAAAAGTTTTTTTTTTCCTTGACTTTGGCTCAAGTCTTATTTGGAAAACTCCGATAATAGGTGGCCTTTCCAAGAACAAATACATTTTAATCCTTGTTTTTTTCTCTTTTTTCTTTTGCTATCACTTCTTGGTGTTTTTTTAATCAAGCCTTGAATACAGTTCATTAGAAGTCCTAACAGCCATATAGTTGAAGTATTCTTTGGAATCTAAAAACAATCAAGAGTTTTAGCATGTGTAATAATATCAGCAATATATAACTTAAACATCCTAATCCATTATCAAAGTGACTAAAATTTGACTAAATCATTGTGTTAAAAGTTTCAAGCTTGTAAGAGTTAATGTAGCTTATCACTTTGACAATTCCATCACTAGACATAGAAATTTTTAGGATATAAAGAAAAGATTACTATGAGCATATCATTATTTATGGGTTTCAAAACCTACTCCAAAAGCAATGTTATGGCTAACATACCTAGTAGGATGTGTCTCAAGAGTAAAATTACTCATTTCTCAACCATCTTAAACTAATGTCTCTGTCTAATAGTTTTAATATCAGCATGAAAGAAAAATCACGTAAGAAAATATATGTCAACTATCCCTCCCCCAACCAGTTTGAGACATTGTCCCCAATGTCAAAATATAGATGGGCAAAGTGAGGAATAAGTTACCTTAAATGGTAATTATTGAAAATAAAAATTCTAAAATAAATTAAACAAATACAGCCAAAATAAATGCAATTACAAGATAATGCTGATAGTTAAACTATAAGACAAGACACTGAAAAAATATGCACAAATTCAAGTTACCATCTTCAACAGTGCTTTTATCATTTATGAAAATTGATATCCTAAAAAGGATAAAGAGTTAGTAAGCGTAAGATGAGTAACAGGGTATGGGATACTTATAGGATTAAGCTTGTTGGGAAGTACATATGTACCCAGTTTATTCGAATTACTGCTGGATTTGGTTCAGGAACCAAAGCTTGCATTTTGTTGAGCAATTTTTCAACAATTAAGGCAGGGATTAAGGTCTGTCTTGCTAATTATGAGAGAAATTTCTCTTGCATAGCTTAATCTATGAGAGATAGTAAACTTGTAAAAATTGTTAACATTTAACAATCTGATGGATTCTTGATGCATATTAAGTTAAGTGTGTAAACAATTTGAAAAATTTCACCTAATGTACAAAACCTTTATGGTAAGGCAATAAAGGAATAATGTCCAAAACTTGGCTATCCCATACATAGTCTGTCGTTGCCATGCCTCCCACCAATGCCATGCTACCTCCCCTGTATGTCTGTTGTGAAATATAAGAGTTTACAAATATATAACCCTTTATCATTCACAAGTGTACTATTAATTTCGTTGTGTGCAAAGATGAGGAAGGGTATCGTCCCAAGGGATAGTGTGATCCTACCAAGAAGTGAACATTGGTTACCTAAATTACTTGAACTATTAAAGTAAAAGTGACACATAAAAACTAAAACCAAATGAATGAATGAGTGGCTAAGGTGTAGAGGACAAGAACAATAAGTCCCACTAGTGCCTAGTCAACTCTAAGGTAGGTAGCTAAATAAAAACACGAGTTACTAAAAGAATTTAAACTAAAGAGGCTAAAGGGGAAAGGTTTTCTCTCTAGGAATCCACCCAATTACTTGCTATCCAAGTTAGTTGCACCCTAAAACATTTACCCCCTTGTGTGGTGTAAAGACCTAAAACTCCAAAACTCACTTTCTTAAGTTAAGTCTTTGCTCACCTAGAATCAAGCAAAACATTTCTCAATCTCATGATTAATCCTAGACGGGTTAAGCTATTTATTCCTTTTCAACACCTAATGGGATTGTAGATTATCTCTAATCAACCATACCTATTATATCCTATTCCAATTTTCCAACCCCCTTTTTTCTTTCTCGAGAAACAAAGTAGGACTAGTGAGTATGTGGAGAGGCCAATCAATCACATAAGTATTAGGCTCAAGAATGGGAAACACAAGAGATAAACTTCCATGAAAGAGCATCAAATAACCATTAGATATCAAGTAATAGAGGTTTCATCCTAAAGAGATACAAAGATCTACTCAAAATCCATGTTTTCTTCCCATGTTAAACCCATAGACAAATAATCCATGAAAATACACAAATAAAGTAAAGGAGAATTAGAAACCCAAGATGGATCCTAGTGGCCTAAGTCTCCTTGGCTCTTAGCTTCCTTCTTCAAGCTTCAAACCTCGCTCCCATGGTGGTTCTCGCAAGAAGAGATCAAAATAAAAGCATCAAAAGTTCCATATGGGCTCCTCCTTTCCTCTTGCT